>VYZQ01058494.1:5621-16630 GCA_013400655.1 Mystacornis crossleyi | reverse complement strand
TCAAAAGAAATTTTTGAAAATACAAATGTATAGAACATATTTGAATATTCAGTAATTTCTTTGAAAGGTATGCTTTACACATGCCCCACTTAGAGAAGGAATGAAGGAATAATTAAATAAACAGGTGACTTTTATGTGGAAAGTCAGACTGACTGATGCAATGGTTTCTCAGACCNGATGTAATTATACATCTTTTTATTAGGCTGTCATTACACTCTCCATTTTCTTTGTGTCAGGCCTAAACACAGATACCAAAACCTTTAATGTTTTCAATGGATATCCTATCCTTTAGCCTCATTTTTAAAACGAGACTGGGTTTTTTTGTTGCTCTAACTAATGCTGCTGATAGGGTTTTCTTCATAATGGAAAATAAATCTGAAACTGAAAGACATCACATTCCCTTAGCTCACGGCTGAAGGGATTTGAGAATTCTGATGGGTGTAGTGTTCTTGTCTGGTATGATTTACCATGGAATCAGTTACCAGGAACAAATACAATGTCCTGAGCTGAACTACTTACATGATCCCACCAAGCAATTATAAAAGAGAAAAAATAACATGTTGTAACAACTACTGTAATCTAGCAGTCACCTTACCCAGAACTGAAGGAATTTAAGGTAAGCATAGCCTACTTCAGTAAGATCACAAAGTAAGAGGACTTTCTTACTGCTATTTTGCTTTATAAACAATGGAGATGAAGTGAGATGAAGTCACAGAGTTTCCCAGTTACAAAATTCTTAAAAGGAAAGTCTGCCAAAGAAAACCAAATCAAATACACCTAAACCTAATATACGTAAACGCAGATCAATGCTTCTTACCATGACTCCTTGCAAAGATTTTAAATGAAAAAATTTAAATTGATCAGGAAAATAAATGCTAAAAAATTGCTTAGATATTGTGATAGAAAATATTTATGATGCAAGATAACAAAAGCCATAGTTCACATGACATACAGATGAGTTGTTTAACCTGACATCTTGGTAATACAAAATCAGAACAGTGGCTACTGTAAAGAAAAAAATAAAAAGGTATAGTAGTATTTCATTAAATACAGTTTGATCTAAAAAAATACCAGATTTGTCCTCCCACTGCACATTGCACACTTAGTAAAATTATCACAGTTCAAAATAACAACTGAAAACAGAGTTAGAAAAAAGTAAGCAATGAAGAAGAAAGAGTTAAAACTCATGATATATTTTCCCAGTACTAAAAGGAGAAAATTTATTCTGAACTTGTTTTTCTACCACACAAAGTATAGGAGTAAAAGTATTAAAGATGTTTTAAAATATGGATATTGAAAAGAAACATGGATGCAAGACCTAATATTTAGCCAATCTAACTGATGCCATTTTGAAAGGAGTCTAATGTGGAGGTTCCCCCCTGGAGGGATGGGCCTTGGGAGTGAAAGCATGGGTCGGGTTACACGAGGTTTCCAGGCTCCTTGATGCTATTGTACCTAAATCCTGTTCCTCACTGGCCATTTCAAATGTACCCTGCCCTGAGAATGCTGTACTTAGGTGGGTGTTCACATGATTCTGGAGAGCTCTTGGAACAGTCTGCATTTGAACCCCCAGTGAGGTGGCTGGGAGAAATAAAACATCTCTGAACATCTATCAAAAATATCATCCTCTGATTCTTTCTATGGGCCAAACTGTCTGCCAGGGAAGGTTGTGGAGACCCCACTGCAACAGTCTAATTGTGCACAGATATTGTGATTTGATTTTATACTAAAGCCCAATGTAACAAAGAATTTTCCTCCTTTCTTTCTTTTATTCCTGTGTGCCAATGTTACATTTCCTCAGCTGGGAATACATCGCTGTATAGATGCACAGTATACTGTTGTTTAAAATGGTAGTGGGGCAACCCTGGCTGGATGGCAGCACCAACCAAAGCTGCTCTATCACTCCCCTCCACAAGGAGACAGCGGGGAGAAAATATAATGAAAGGTTCAAGAGTTGAGATAATGACTGGGAGAGATCACTCACCAAATACTGGCACAGGTAAAACAGACTAGAATTAGAGATATTAACAGAATTTATTTCTAAGAAAATCAGAGCAGGATAATGAGAAGTAAAATAAGACCTAAAAAACACCTTCCCCCCACTCCTTCCTCCTTCCTGAGTTCTACCTCTTCCACCCCAGCAGCACAGGAAGATGGGGAATGAGGGTTTTGGCCAGTTCATCACACCTTGTTCCTGCCATTGCTCAGGGAGAGGAGCCCTTCCCCTGCTCTAGTGTGGGGTCCTCCCCTGGGAGAAAGTCCTTCATGAAGTTCTCCAACCTGAATCCATCCCTTCTGCAACAGTTCTCCACATAATGCTGCTGTTGTAACATGGGTCACTCTTCCACAGGGTGCAGTCCTTCAAGCACAGCCTGCTCCCAACGTTGGTTCCCCATGGGGTCACAAGCCCCATCAGGAAACCTGCTCCAGCATGGGCTCCTCTCTCCATGGGCCTGCAGGTCCCTGCCAGCCTCCTTTCTGGCATCCACCTGATTTGGTGTGGGTCTCCTTCATGGGCTGCAGGTGTCTCTGCATCCTCAGGGTCCTCCTTGGGGGGCACTGCTGCTTCACCACAGCCTGCACCACGGGCTGAAGGAGAATTGCTGCTGGGGCACCTGGAACACCTCCTCCCTCTCCTTCTGCCCAGACACTGGTGTCTGCAGAGCTGTTCCTCTCACGTATTCTCTCTACATTCTTCACTTGGTGCAGTTATATCTGCACAATAAATTTTCTTCCTTCTTGAATATGTTATCACAGGGGTTACCACCGTTTCTGATTGGCTCAGCCTTGGCCAGCAGTGAGCCCATCCTGGAGCAATACAGCATTGGCTGCACTCATGAAGGAAGCCTCTGGCAGCTTCTCACAGCAGCCACCCCTGCAGCTCCCCTGCTAGGAAAACCCTCTTGCTAACCCAACACAAAAGCAAATGCTTAAACGACATAATTATTTTCATTTAAAAATAGAATTTAAATAGCTAATTAGAATCAGAGGTGAAAAATAAACCATAAGCCAAGTTGATCATTATCTAGTTAAAAATTAAAAAAAAAAAAGAGTCTGGGGTACAACCCAGTTTGTCTGAATACCAAGAAAACTATTATACACCATGTTTATTACTTAATATAAGGTTTACTTTGATTTTTATTTATTATTTCTCACATTATAAGCATTGCCTATGCTATAGGACATCACTTTCATTTTACCAAACCAAGATAATAAACGTTAATATAGATAATAAAAGTCTACATTTTCTAGGTAATAAATATAGGTATTAAATCTATGGGGAAAATGACTGAGAAAAAGAAGCAATGAAAAATAACAAAATGAAGCATTTGTCTAATAGAAAAAAAAAATAAAGAGATGGAATTAAATTACAGACTAGTCTTGAGGACCTGAACAATAAGAGGCAACAAGAAAGCCATGAAAAGAGCCAGATCTCATAAACACAAACTTCAAGTATCTGGCCTCTTTCATGATCCTTAGAAATCCAAACTGCATAAATTTGAACAGCAGCAAATAACCTCAAGTAATGTAACAAACAAGTCTCTCCTCGCTTGGTTTTGCTATTACTGCAACTGCAATTTGTGATGACAATTTTCCATCATAATAGAAATGAAAAAAGATGCTAATCAAGAATCTGAAATGATAGTCTATATAGACTGTGTTTGCATTGACTCACAACGACCAGAAAGGTAAAAAACCATTTATCTATTCAGAGGATGACTGGAAATCCTCTTCCTAGGATTCAATGTGAGAAGGCCAAGCCGACTACTGGAGAAGATAACTACATTGCCACCACCATGTTGTATTTTATTCTTTGATGCCAACCCAGCAAGTGAAATTAAAAAAATAAATTTTAATTAAAATGTAGATAATACACATGAATCTCATCATTCCTCAAAATATTTGGATGAGATTAGTCTTCCACAGTGATGATGTTCAGCAACAAGAACAAAAAAGATAGGTACAGCAAGAGGTTCAGCCTAATAGTTAAGATGCACCTTTGCTCCTTGACTGGCCCTCTTGATCTGACTACAAGTTTATAGACAGGCACTGCTAATAAGTATCAGCAGGCATCTTAAAAGCAGGAATCAGCCTTGCCTTAATTCCAGACTTTGACACTCCAACCCCCAGTGACTGACTAGTTGGAAGAAGGATTATAGAAGAAATTTTACAGGGAGATTCTAGAAGCAACTTTCCTAAGACTTAAAAAATTCTTTGAGCATGTAGTGGGAGATAGCAAAAATAAAATGTTTAATTGATATTAGCTTGTTAATGCACAATAATTGTAAGGGGATTTTCTTTAAGAAAATTACCCATGCCTTTTTAATGCTATTGCCCACAGGAAAAATCAGATTAGAATTCCCTCCCTCTTCTGAAAAAATGAAAATAAAATTAAACAAACAAACAAACAAACAAAGACTTCTTGACTACACTTGCAGATGAAAAAAGTAAAACTGGGTCTTGCTACTTCTAATCCTGGAATTTGCATAGGACATAGATACTCTGCTCATGAGACCTCAGAAGGAAGAAAATTCTCACATTACTTTAGAGCTGAGAGCAGCCCTGATGTGACCAGGAAAAACTCTGTTCTTAGTCCTCAGAATTCACTGCTCATCTTCAATAAAATTTTTCCCTTCTCTCTCTGTAGGACAGAAGATTTTAGAGGATCAAATTTTATGACTTCTCAGATCCTGCAAGCAAACAGATTTTCCAGATAGACACTGTGAACTATAAATATCAGGTTGTTTGGAGACTAAACAACACAGGGGAAGCATGAGCTACTTTTGAATCCTGGAATACTACTTTCTGTGCATTTCTTCCTTGGCCATGACAACCTAAATGACGATGAAATCACTGAGCACTCAGCCTGTCTATATTTTACAGGCGTTTCAGTGCTGTTAGTTGAGGGAGAACATTTTATAAGCTTTGGGCAAAAACCTAAAAGAAATACATGGGTTTTTTCTGTGCTTTGTGCTCATGCATTCAGATTTGCTTTTAATAACCTGGGACAGAAGCTCACGTTTTTCTCTTGCTTTGCTTCATTCAAAGTCTTTATTGCTTAAACACATCTAAACTGGATCTAATTCTAATGTAACCTAAACCCCTCTAAAGTGACCTAGTCCTGAGCCCTAATTTAATTTGAATCAGGGTTGAACTGATGAATTTAGCAGGAAACAGCAGCAGTAAGAAGGGAAGGAGAGAGGAAAAAGGGAGAGAGGCAGGTTTTTTACAGGAAGTTAAAAGAAATATTTTAGTCTGGAGAAATACCACAGACAGGAGTGAGGGCTGCACATCTGAGTCACTTCCCCTTAGCCCTCCGGTAAAACAAGATGAAATCAGGACAAGGCTAGAAAAAAGTTTGAACTAACAGATCAGCAGAAGTCAGTGAAAGCCGGCACACCCCCTTTGCTGTATCCTCAGTACGCTCCTCCTCAGCTGGATAACAGATGGTCTTTCCTGATGGAGCATCCTGCACAGGCCTGGACACAGGCCAAGGCTAAGGCTGAGGCTCAGGCTGAACTCTGACTTCCCTGGATTCTCCCCTCTCTCTGTTCCCAGGTTCCCCTGCGCCCAGCCCTGCCCATGCTGTCAGGGCAGTGCTTGCTCTCAGTGAGGGGTTAGCCCCGCTACTGGGAACAGGACGTGCTAACCTCGAAAGTTCAGAATTGGGCTTAAGTAAAAGGAGTCCAGGGGACAAGGACTAAATTACATCTTCATTAACTGTCCCTTGAGACTAAAACTGAACCGCTCCCCACCCGTGATGAGATCATTAACAAGGCACTGTCACCAGTATTATTCCCTGCTAAACCATGTGACTCACCTGGCTTGCCAAGGAGGCTTGTGTGGGCATGTGTTAGATACACAGAGTTGGCATGCCCTGGAGTATACATATGGATGTACAGGCTATATTCCATATTTCTTAGCGTCTGACAGAGAATCAGCAGCCAGCAGTTGCCGTTCTGTTGGCTGCCACCTGCCTGCTTATACCTGGAAACCTCAGAGCATACATTCTTTCACTGAAGACATTGCATAAACGTTGGTCTCTGTCAGACGCATGCAAATTACAGGAAGAAAATTCATTAGGATGCTAAAAATACCTCCTAACAATATCAGATGGGAACCTAGGTATTAACAAATTGCTCACAATACTTCAGCAGCAATGCAAGAAGACTCCCAAATGGAAAGTACCTTACAAACTTTTCCAGTGTTTTGACAAATGAAGAACCAAGGATTACCTGGTTTAACAAGAAATTCACATGCTGTTCAGACACAGCCTGGTACTTTTCAGCATAACCACATAAATGTAAGCCATGGCAGTTAAACAAGGGAAGGGAACTGGAAACAAAACTTTGAGGAGTGCTTTGTAATATTCTTTCTCAGATCTGGTTCAAGAGAACTCATCTCTTCCTGGTTTTGAATATTTCATACAAACAATGCAATCAAACATTTGATCTTCACTGCCATTATAACGGCCATGATAATAAGCATTACTGAAATTAATGGTGTATTGTAATGTACAGAATCAAAGAATGTTAGGACCTTTGGAGGTCCAAACCTTGTCATATCTTCCTGCTCAAGCATGGTCACCTGCAACAGGTTGTCCCACACCATGCACAGACAGTTTTTAAATATCTGCAAAGATGAAGACTCAATAAGCTGTCAGGCAATCCGGTCCAGTGCTGAATCACCCTCAAAGTAAAAGAATGTTTTCTTATGCATAATTTTTTTCCTTTTTATAAAGTTTTTTTTTTCCATAGCAATGCTATTCTTATGCTTTCAGATTATCATATATATAGACTAAATTCCTACTTGTAATTTCTATTCATGAGAAGCTGAAATCGTTCATAATCCCTTTTAAAACAACAAAACCTTTATGATATGAATGCCTGTGTTCATCATGAACACAATCATTATTTCAAGATAATACCTAAGTACCAACAGGATTGTTTTTCCCAGCAGGTTGACATTTAAAGATGCTCTGGTTGGACTATTGTTCAAGTCAGATAAGTTCCCCTTTATTAGAGCAAGAGTGGTTAATCTTTTTTTTTCTTTTTTTTAATCTTTGCACACATAAACTTGAATACATATTGCCTGATCAAAGAAAATATAACTGCATATATTCATTATCATCTCTTTGTAGTAAATATTCTATTGGCATAACTTGATTTAAGCACTTGATTTATTAAGTGTTTGATTAAAAGTAGGAAGTTTCTTTTACCATATTATTTATATTTTGAGTATGCATATCTGTGCCAAAGCCGGTTTTAAAAATTGACTTTAGGAAAGTTTTACATTCCTAGCTTTTTTATATAAATGTACCTCCCTAATACCAAAAGCTGAACTGTACTAAAACATTTTGTTTTCTAGACATATTATCTAGACATGTTATCTAGCCTAGGAAAAAACCCACCATATTTTTCAATATGTTTTATATCAAGTTTTAAATATTTTTATGTTGTTTGCATATATCTAAGTGTGATTCCCCCAATATTAAACTTGAAAAGTTTATGACAGCCTATTACAAGAATTACATGAGAGTTAATAGTACATTAAAAGTATAATTAAGAAACACCAGCACATGAATAGTTCCACATAGATATTTAAGATCAGAGACCACCTAATCTCAGAGATGATTCTAATCATATCCCATATTCTGTCCTTCATTGTTCTCAGTCTTCACGGTTTTGTGTTGGGTTTTTTTTTCACATGTGATTTCTCTCTCACATCATTCATTCCACTGTTTCATTACAAGCCTCTCTCTTCCTACTAGATTTCAAAGTACCTTTCTTGTGCTATTTTATTTTCTTTTGCTTATAGCTGTCAAATGGAAATAAAGTAATGAGACAAAGTTTTGACTAATACTCAGCATAAAAACCTCTGTGCTGATAAAGTTATGTATTTCTTTGCCTGGCCTGATTGTGTCTTTACTCTGATTGAGAACATTCCCTAGAGGATGCATAATTGTATAATTTTAAGATTTTATTTTCCATCTGTTAAGAAACTTTTTGTATTTAATCTACATAGCATACATTTTTAAGCTTATAGGCAAGTATTTACTTGTTTGAGAACTCTCGCTGTCAGTTCCTCCTTATATGTTGAGATATTGGGTCTTTGTTTTTAAACTGAGGACCAAAAAGAAATATCTTTCATACTTTGTTAAAAGTACTGAGAAATAAAACTAGCAGTATCTTGAAACATTAATAGTAATTAACATTTAAAGTTTCTGGCTATAATTCAGACCTTTTACTTGTAGCACAAAAATTCAGAAGGGTGAATAGAATTTTTTTTTTCATCTCTGCTTGACTGTAGGTCTTAAGGCACTTCAGATGTTTCTCCCACGACTACCATGCAAAGAAGAAATTAGGTTAATCAGATCTATGCTAACTTTAGACAGCCCATGGAAATATTACAGCCCTCTTCCTTGTTTTACAGAACCACCACATAAGTTTCCCTTTCAGCTACCAGAAGAAGAGCAGGATTTGTTAGCTGAGAACTGTTTTGGTAGTTCTGGATTCATGACAAAGGAGCATCAGGTTGGCAAAATTTGAATGGCATGTAGTAGTTGAATATGGGAACCATGTAACTCAGAAAACAACTGCACTGTGCTATGGTCCAAAACTCCTAAATTCAGCAAGCACTGGGAAGATCTACCTCTTGCAAACAAGCTTCTATTATCAGTTAACTTTGACACCGTTCTTCTTTGATGGGCAGTTTCCGTGTTTGCTGCTTGGACTGCAATTCGCTGAGGACTGGGACAAATCATTGCCTCAAGCAGATGCTGACAGCTGCTTTAAGAAACAGCCTCTCCTGGCTCTCCCTCTGAGTTTCTGTTGATATAAATAATCTCTAGTTTTTGAAGCTAAAACAGATCTTATCTCATTCTCTTTGAAAAAGTTAATTTCTGAACATTACTCCAATAAACACAGAAAAGAAACGGCTGGAGTGTAATTTACCCCTTGATCTTGGAAGAAAAGCAAGAAGTATTAGAGAATCATCCATACCTTGTGCCGTAATCTTACTAGGGGTTGATAGGGCCTAAAGTCATATCCTCCCTTGACTGGCCACCCGTCTGCTCCCAGCAAAATACATCCAAGAAGTAAAACAGTGGACCACCACATAAACATCTTTACAGGTCGGCTTCTGTCAAAATAAAATGTACAAGTTCAGAGACGCAATATTACTTTGGCATAAGACATATCACAAAGGTTTACAATACCGATAATCCATTTGTGGACTTGAATAAATATAGTAGATATAAGACAATCCATCTGGCACAACAGCAAAGAGAAAAAATGGTAGTAGTATTTGGGACAGCAGTATCAATTTGGTTGTGTTGAACTGAGCATTTTCTTATCACTGCTCAGTATTGATATGTGGAAGTCACTGAGGAAACAACAGGAAAAGTCAAAGAACAGACAGAACATAAGAGAAAAGCAGTGGTGAAAAATGCAATATTTTTTCTCAGATGAAAGAAAAAAATTATCATCAATCACATGTTCATCAAATTTTCTTTTGAATGTGGTCTCTCACAATGCTCTGTTCACAACCTAAAAGCTTATAATAATCATACTTAGAGATTTATAGATACATATGGCATGAGAGTTCCCGTATACAGTTCCTAATAGATGTACACACGTACATTTCATAAGTGGTTTCAGAACCTACTAGAGATATGCAATATTTATTACTGATATTCAGCATTTGTGTTGAAACCATCATGTTAAACAGACAACACAGCAAACTGATCTTCATTACTTCAAGACACTCCCAAGTCAGTCTGCTTAATCTGTATTATTTAGTCCTGCAGTATGGGACAGAGATGAACCAGTTGTATGCATGAGTGGGTTTTTATTTCCCTTTCTACTTTGCTTTTAGTTCACTTACCCTGCCAATGTACAAACCTCTGATAAGAATCAAGATATACAGGAATAAGTACAAAACATCATAAGTGTGCCCTAGGAGCCTAGATTGTGCACCGAATGTTTGATTCTTGCCTGACATTTTCTTTTCTACAGGAAATCATCTGATCATAAAATGTGAACAAATTTGGGATCACTTATCAGCCTGTATCACATACAGTCATGCTCCTGGCAATACTGTTAAACAAACTGTGGGTTTGATTCCTATCATTCTTCACATAGCAGTAGTCCTCACAGTCACCTGAAGGCAGAGAGACTGAAGAGAATTAATTCCTGTGGAGGTATTAAAAATAGTAAGTGGACTTTATTCTTACTTCTATTCACAGCCTCAGTAACAGGATCCTGCTTAAGGCTGCTACCCTTCTTTGGGGACTACTCTACCAAACTTGGTAAAACCACTTAAAGGTCTGTCTCATTCTCTTTCCAGCTGATTTTTGCCAGCCGGCCTTGCCTTCACACTTGTAATTCAAACAAAAGCTCGACATTAATACACCACATTACTTTGACATCACTTACCTTTTGTTCCACCAAACCCAATCTCATTCTGAGTTCCCCTATTAATCAAACTTAACATTTCTTCTCATTTATCATTGCTTATTCCAACAGTTTCCACTTCAATTACCTTTCTCTGGCGCTCCAGCTTTTCTAATATACATAGTAGAAGTATCTCTCTTAGGGGAGCTTGCACAGAATACATTAAGCAGAGAAATATTTGAAACACAGAAAACAAGCTCTATTACAGAGAGATATTTTACATAAATAACTTGAGGCTTGTTCTTTTACACCTGTTCAGTAACAGGATATTATAGTGAGGATAGGAAACGACACAGTGAAGTTTTCTTCTTGGGTTCCCCTCATACTTCCACCAAAACAGAATGGCTAATCAGATGTTCTGGTGGACCTTTGCTATGGGATTATTACAACTAATCTAGATCACTGACTTGAAACAACAAAAAAACACTATTTCAGAACTCTGAGACTTCAAGTACCTTATGGTACGGCATTTTTCTTCACTGATTCTGTGTCAGTTCTCAGTATCACTGTTACTGGAAAAATAAGTCCATTAATAAAAAACAAAAAAACTTAACT
>VYZQ01058490.1:63941-73971 GCA_013400655.1 Mystacornis crossleyi | reverse complement strand
CAAAGTGTGAAAGTGTGGGGTCCCCCCCCACCCCTGGGAAAAGGGGACCCTGAGAAGCATTCCCCGAGTCACACGAGGCTTCTCCCACAGGATTCCCTGTTCTGTTATGCTAATGTACCCAAGTTCTGTTTCCCTGCTCACCCACTGCCCCTTGTCCCTCAGTCACTCCCTCCTTGTTCCCCTATTGGCTCCCATACCCTGGCCCAAATGTTCCCTCCACCCTGAGGATGCTATACTTTACCCTGGAACCTTCCCATGAGCCTGGTCTTTGTTCCCAGACTTGTATACGTGCGGGGCTGGAATAAACATCTCTGAAAAACCTGTGCAAAGACCCCTCCCTATTCTTGGCCACTGATGCAAATGCTTTCGGAAGGTTGTGGCATCATATAATCCACGCCGGACCACAACACCAAAGCAATCCACCCACTGCCATTGGACAAAATCTGTGGGAGACTGAAGAACACTATTCCACACTCTGAAGGCTGCCCCAAACCACAAAGCTGTTCATCTCTGTTTAATCTCAGTTGAAAAGTGGTTGGAGAAAGCCCGCAGGGAATAATGGCCACACAAACCAACACCTATTTGTTTACAAGAAGTGAGAGAGAAGTCAAGAATGGAATTTTTTTTTTAATATGCATAATCCGAGGTCATAGCAGAGGCACATGTTGTTAAAAAGACATGCTTTGCCAAGGATCCAAAAGGTCACTAGGCAATTAGTACAGTGGGCTGCACTGACCTAGAGGTTTGAAATCTGTCACTCCATGATATTCTCATTCCCCATGTGTGAGGGATGAGCCATCCAGAAACACATTAAAAAAAATAGCATGCAAAAATAAAAGGTTCTTTTCAGTCTGATTTTTTCAGACTTCATTTTAGTAGGAAATATTGTTTGCAGCTTTCAAATCAGTTCTCCCATGTCAGGCAGACTAGACAGTACAAAACAGAGCACACAAAAACAAACAAAAGCTGACTTCCATCTAGCCTCAGAGAAACTGCAGTCATTCCAAGACAGGGAGTCTGGCTGCTGACTGGAACATGCACCCTATGCAAGCTGGTGCTAGGTTGACCAAGAGTGCTACCCAAAATGCTAAAGGGCAGTAGGGTCCTTCGAGGAAAGTGAGCAGTTCAGCTATCCCATTGAAGATAGACATCACTGGCTTTTGCTGGGATGGCAATTCCCATTTCAGATTTAGCTGTGAAAAAACAAAAGTAGCATCTGGGCTAACTGATGCAAAGTGACTTCCATGGATCAATAACAACACTCTCCTTAACTTTGAGCAAAGTTTGGTTCACCCAAGCTTTCATTACAACATCAAGTTTTTAGAGATCACCACAGTGTCAAGATCTCATGAAAAAGGTTACCAGAGAAGGAATTGAAGCTCTCATATCACTAAGTAATCTACAACACTGGTTGAAAATGAGGCAAATGCTGCCAGGTTGTATAAACCGATGTACTAGTTTGAAAGCAAACCAGTGAGCAATCCGAAGTCCGAATTACAATTTAATAGGAAAATTAAAATAAATGCAATAGTACAGAAACACGGACAGAGTCAGAGTACAACCTGACACCCTGTCAGTCAGAGTGGTGGTAGCAGTCCGATTAAATGATGACAGATGTGGTTCTTTTGAAGAGGTGATCTTGTAGAAGGGTCTGGTCTTTCTCTGAAGGCCCAGTGGTGGTTATGTAGCTCTTGTCCTCTGGGAATTCAGTAGGTAAAGGCTGACTGTGGTGTTCCAAACCTCAGATTATATCCAGGTAGGAATGCTTGGTTCCTACCCCTGGAGGAGCATCTCACAATGGGTTGATGTAATTTTATGAGTCATGCAGTGAGGTGAGATGGCTCCTTAACAGAAGATATCCCCTGGAGGGAGTTATCAGGGATGTGCCATGGAAGAGACAAAGAACACTGCCCCACCTGGTTTTAACAGATGGTGATAAAATCTCTTGGTTACATCTTACATTGTAATCTAAGGCAATTGGTAATGGCTTCAGTAGTTACCAACCCATTACACTGCTGGAGTGTAGCAAGCACAGATGTTCAGTTTAGAAATTCCTGTATCACTACCCCTGAGTGGGAAAGCGAACCCCCAGAAGTTTCAAAGGTTTGATAAAATTTTCTTGCCTTTTAAGAGAAGAAGACAGCTATATTGGTCTAATCTGCTTAACCACAGCGGTATTATCAACTCCACTCACTAAGAAACACTTCAGTGTTAAAAACCATGTTTTTTATCTGGCTGCAAATACCTATATGAAATTAACAGATGTTTGGATTACAGCAAATGCTGCCCTTTATGGTTTCCTTCTTTATTAAACCGCTCAGCAGTTCATGTACATTATGTGAACTCTTCCTGGGGGACTTAGTTTTGAATTATACATGACACTTCACATTTCTAGTCAACAATACAAAGTTTTTTGTCTTTCAGTAGTTGCTTCATTCATTAACTCCCTACAACCAAGTTGTTTAGATTAGAAAGTATAATTTCTGCTCTTGCTATCTTATATTTTCACAAAATCCATTTCTACTTTTGCTATTCTACATTTTCATAGAATGACAGAATTATTAAGGTTGGAAAAAACCTCTGAGATCATCAAATACAATTGTTTCCTCATTTTTAGAAAGAAAGAGTTGGTAAAATTAAACTGTAGCTGTCAAAAGTCACCACTTAAACAAACCTGTTACATAAGCAAATAGTACATACTCCTTACATACTCGTGACAGGCACACAGGTAATCTTCAAAATGCCTTTGCTTCACATACAATATTAGTCAAATGCTCTGATGGAAAAACCTTGCTGGTTTTATTGGAGCTTCACAAGCCTACTTAGAAGGTACTGGCCCAAAAGAGGCAGAAACTGATCCAAAAGAGGCAGAAACCTGGAACTGCAAAAAAAGACTTTTGTATCATGTGTCTTGGGCCAAGGCAAACTGACCCTGGGCTACAAAATTAAATAAAATTGTTGCCTGAACCACATGGGGCCAAAGGGGTGCTTTGTTTTGGTGGTGTTTCAGAGCTGCTTGCTGAAGAGGAGGGCTGGGACGGAACACCCTGTGGCACTGAACAAGGTGTCTCTCCACATCATATCCCCCAGAATGGGATGAGGGAGGAGTGGGATGCTGACTTAGAAACAGACTGATTGACCATGATAATCAAAGAAGACTGTAAAGGTTACAGTTACAGCAGGACTAAGGGACAGGAGTCTAGTACATAGGGCAGACCCAAAAAATAACACGAGAAAAGAGCAAACTCAGAGCAAACAGACAAACAGATGATTCAAGAACCTGGGCTGCCCCAGACATGGTTGCTTGACATCCTTTGGAAATGGAATGGAGAGGACCACCACCTTTGATGACACCCTGAGGTTTATCCACAACCCTTCTAGCTATTTGTCTAGATGCTAAAAATCCACCTGTATTGATCCAGTAGCCCAAAGAGACTCTCTTCTGACTACAGCATCTTCCAGATTACACACAGCCCTGCCATGCCATTTATACACTCTCCATGGACAGAAATATCCAGGTAGCAGTAACATGGGTATATAATGAGACAGGAGGCTTCCCCACAGTTGTTAGTTCAGGTTTAGCAAGTCCAGCTAAGCAAACACGACATTCTCAAAAGATATACACAGACTATGACCCTGTGACTCCACACTGAGGTTTCCTGTTATTGTTTAGGTTGGAAGAGACTTTTGAGTCCAACCACTTAACCAGCACTGCCAAGTCCAAGATTAAACCATGGCTCTAAGTGCCACATCTACACATCTGCTAAATACCTCCAGGGAGAACACACAGAATTTTTAAACCTCTCACTCCTATCCTCACTGCATGACAGCTAGACATACACCAGAGATACTCTCATCTGAGCTTACAGGAACAAGTAAAAACTACATAATGCAGGATTGAAAAGAATTGAAAAGTGAGTTTCCCTACATCATCCAACCTGTTTGGAAGCAAGCTGTGGAGGAGGAGGCTTTGAGCTGAAGGCACAGGGTTGTCTAGTTCTTGTCTTGTCCTCTACGCTATTATTAGTACAGCCCTGTCTGTACTGGTTGAAATCTCATCTCTGTGATGTCAAAATATGTTCTTACATCATTTTCACAGAGTAAAGCAAAACGCAGTCCTGAAAAGGCAAGGTTATCTGTAGTTTTAGTGCCTATTACCAGGCTTTGACTGTTTCTCAGCATCCTCATCACACTCAGTGCAAGTTGTGAGAACTGCACATTTTCTTGATTTCATTAGGCTTTCATCTCCTAGCAAATGCTGCATGCTAGCCAGCATAATTCGTTTTCCCCAGTGAAGAGGCTTTGTGAAAGCTGGAGCTGCCGAGTCTGGATTCACCCTGCATGAACACACTACAGTAATCTACATAGATAAAGCACTCGGGGTCCACACCAGGGTGCCCTTGGGATGTGCTCTTTGGCTGTGGCAGTGATGTGGATAAGAGACAGCAAGGCCTCTGAGCAGCACGTACAAGACACANTGGCACATCTAAAAATACTTAAAATACAAAGATCTTTCATGTGCTACTCAGGATAACTGGGGTCCACACCAGGGTGCCCTTGGGATGTGCTCTTTGGCTGTGGCAGTGATGTGGATAAGAGACAGCAAGGCGTCTGAGCAGCACGTACAAGACACAGATTCATTCACTCTAATTAGACTTATGTCTTCCTGCCCTCCTGTATGTCAGGAAAAGCGAGGAAGATGAACACAAGAGGCTTCATCACTCAGACCCGCAAACTATGTAAACTCAGACCCGAGTACTATGTAAACTGGAACTCAGGAGCCATAGTTAGATCTACTGGACTTAACCAAAACAAGAAAAAGACAGTGCAATAAACATATGCCCATCTGTCCTCTAGGTGAAAAGGAAACACTCTTGCTACATATGAATAGTTCCCACACATATGCTGAGAAATAATAATAATCTGTCTATAAACAAAGGCAGCTAACAGTAGCATAGATCGATTTCAGCTCATTTCAGGACTATTCTGTATGTGCTGAAAAGAAAAAAGGTGATGGGACTGTGAATTTAACCACCCTGGGTCTGGTCAGTATTAAAAAGTGATGAAAAACATAATCACAGCCTTAGAAGCTGGTCAAGGGATACTAATGGTGAAACTATGGCTCTATTTTTTTTCCTTAAGGGTAGTTGAGGAGAGAAGCTAATGTGATGAATGTGTTGGCTGTTAATGGCAGGTTCCATAGGCAACAGCCTGAAATTTAATCCTATGAATCACTAGAAGAAAAATGTTTGGTTGAAACAGCTTGCTCTCAGAAGAGCTCCCCCCTCCTGCCTTGAGTCTGTT
This sequence comes from Mystacornis crossleyi, assembly GCA_013400655.1. Classification (NCBI taxonomy): domain Eukaryota; kingdom Metazoa; phylum Chordata; class Aves; order Passeriformes; family Timaliidae; genus Mystacornis; species Mystacornis crossleyi. The sequence goes on along the minus strand of VYZQ01058490.1, from coordinate 68,667 downwards.
CCTGAATGAGCTGCTGTTGTTCAGCACATCAACAAAACAGATTAACTGTTAGATAATCTGATTTGAGGGGGGAAGCTCGCCACTAGCCAAGCCACGCTCTCCTAAAAGCACAGGGCATAAAGAGTCACAAATATTACGCAGCACAGTCTGGTCTTTCTCTTGTCTTTGCACAGAGTTGGGAAGCATTTCTTCTCCAGTCAAAAACGGCAAAAGGATTTCATGTGGTGACAGCCTACTCTTTGCTTAAAATGCCCACATAAAACATGGAAGCTGCTGAGTAAGGATATTATTCTAGAACTATAAGCAATGCATATTATGAAAACTTGCCTTTAAAATTAAAAATAAACCTCATCTAACAACACTTTACCTTTAAATGCATGAAATTGCATGCATGTTTTTTATGTTCCTAAGTAGAGGGTTAAACCCCAGTAGTATGTCTTCTTTTGCTTCCAGCAGCTTTTTATTAAGTCAGGCCTATTCTCCTCTATCCGTACAGTGATCCTTTTCAAATGGTGTAATTTCTTGCTGTCAAGTCAATGTAAATGGCTGTTGCTGAGTTAGAGAGATCTGCTTTTCTCCACCCAAAGAAGTGATTTAAATCATAAAGCACCCACCAGGAAAGAAGCAGGCAGTGAGGCACAGCAGCTGTTGCTTTTTTTAGCAGCTGGACAGCAACAAGCTGACAATATCACAGCAATACTTGGAAGTTTTCCAAAATTAGGACCTGTGTACTCTCTGTATAATTTTTTCACATTTACACAGGTTCTAAGAAGTTACTTTGTCTGGGCTTCAAAACCAAACCATTATTCTGTGCGACTTTTAAGTCTTTTCCAAGTATTATACACTAGAGTAAGACAAGTACACTGCTCACTGCAAAGATGAAAAGATATGTGCATATAGGTACTATGAGACACCTGGTTCTGAAAGTCACAACCCAGCCTTAATACTTGCTGGAACTTTCCCAAACATCTAAGACTGCCTTGGACTAACCTGGTCCTTAGGGACTGTGCAGACAAAGGATTTTCACTCTGTAAGCCTGTTCAGTACCTTGAGGGCAAAGGCATGACTTAGCACAAGTACTTCAACAATCACTGCACCATGGCGGATTAGAGGAGCAAGATCTGTGATGGCTGGGCTGGGAAGGGGTATCTGAGGCCTATATTCTTCAAATTTCTTCGACAGACACAGACTGTGATTTGTAGAGCACCTCCTCCCTGAGCTCACTTCCCTGCAGAAGCATTAAATCCATCCAAAGCTAAAAAAGTAGCAATCCAGACACTACATTGCCAGTGCAAATTCTGCTGCCTTTGTTTAGGCTGCAATGTTACGCTGGAGAGCATGGAAGGCATCTCAGAATTGCTGAAATTCTTAAGAACTGACAAATACCGACAAAAGAGTTGACTATGCTGTTTAATACAGAGCAATAAGTTCAAGAAGAATTTTTAAGTGCAGCCTAAGGGACCAATTTAGTGCATACGTGTAGGGCCACTGGATCACAGCTGAGTAACAGCACTGACATCCTGTTGCATGCATGATGTGCCCAGATGTGTCAAATAAAATGGAGCTGCAGAAAAAGCGATCTTCAAGTTACCGTACAAACAAGCAGCCATACAACGTTTTTCATGCAACACATTTGTGGAGAGGGGAGAACAGGTGCACATTTGGCACTCATTAAGAGTTAGTGCCTGCAATCAGGATCCTTGACCATTAATCCCAGAAATTTCCATTTTCGAAAGATGTTCAGTCATTTGGCCAGATGCTTCTTACACAGCCTTTAAAAGAAACTTCCCTATGTCTGTATCATAAATATGTGACTGTCTTAGTCACTTAACAATGGAACTTTATTTAGCCAACAGCTTCTTAATAAAAAGACACACAAACATACAGCTTCCTCTGGATGTTTTGGTTCTTTGCCACACACAAACTACAGGCAACATACAATGAAACAGTAGTTTCAGATTATTTTTTAGTAGGGAAGTAATTAAATTTATACTGTCATAAAACCAACTCTGAAATCACAAAACATTCTCTTGAGTTCTAGCTTAAGTTGTGTAAATCACTTTCTGTATGATGCCTTTAGTGAAACAGAAATGTACTCTTGCAATTATGTCAGGCTACTAAATAACTCTTTAAAAATTAACCACCACCCTGCTCAGAGTAGTACATATATATTTTTTCTAACGATGCCAATAACAATTTTGATCAACCAAAGAAAAAGATTCAGAAGTGGAAGCGTGATTATACTACGTGGAAAAACAATCTCTAATAATGCTTCTCAGAGTTCCAAAATCTGAGAGATTCACCTCCAGTGTCGAAAGAAAAACAAACCAGATCCTATTCTTCTTGGGATGAAAATGCCTTAACTTCAATGGAAACAGTCGAGTTCCATGTGTGAACTTTTCTCCTACTGCTGTTTAACTAGTGGGAGCCTGGCTGAGTTCTTCATAAGCTTATTGTTTAGTTCATGGCTGCAAAGAACCTCCATAATTCCTGCACTTTTGCACCAATATGGGTTCTGAGCCAAATGCTTGAGTCGGAACATAATTAGCTTCTGAAGATTAAGTCTTTATCTAAGAAGAAAGGGGAGATACCACCTCTAAGGACAAATTTCCAGAGATTCCCCTAAATTGATTTTAAAAGCTAGTCCAAGAGAGTCATTCTTATGATTAAATGTCTTCTGTAGTCAAGATGTTCTTACATAACTTTAGACAAATCTACAGACCTCCAAAATTTTAGCTGGGGCTGTAGTCCAGCCTCTTCTTGCCCAAGAAACATTTTTATGCTAATTTCAGTCTAAGCTGGGAGAAATCCTGGGCGAACTGCTGCCATGGCACATACCATGCCTCAGGCACAAGGCCTCAGACATTCTGCATTTGAGGATACATTGCCATTGCCAAAAAGCTCAAGTTGCCAACCTCTGTGTGTGTGTGTGTGTGTGTGGGCATCACATTCTGGAGTAGTTTTTCTTCAAAACATTAGCACGCACGCACCTTCTCAGATACCTCAAATCTGGTTAAACTACATATAAACTATTTATAAAGTGATTAACCAGTCAAAGCACCCAGACTGGAATCAGGACCACCATAGGTAGAAAACCTGCTATCCTTCTCTGTTCTAAAGGGATCTACGACGATGATGAGGCACTGGAAGAGGTTGCCAGAGAAGCTGTGGATGCCCCATCCCTTGAAGTGTTCAAGGCCAGGTTGGATGGGGCTCTGAGCAACCTGGTCTAGTGCAAGGTGTCCCTGCCCATGGCAGAGGGGTTTGAACCCAATGATCTTTGAAGGTCCCTTCCAACCCAAACCATTCTATGGTTCTATTATTCTATATAAAAGTTATTTTTCCTTAACCTTTTCAGCATTGAGATTCCTTGTACGTGGTAACAGACAAAGGGAGATTCAAAACCTAGTATCAAAGAAGCATGTCACAATTAATGAGTATTTAGGGAAAGTGGTTTAAGTTCCTCAACCTAAGGGCCTTGGTTCAACAGAGCAGAAAATTGGGGGCCACCTATTCATCTTCTCAACCTAACCCTTCAGTTTGTTTCTCCTGCCTGGACATTCTAGTAGGACAAAGGAGGTAATCAGACTGCAAGGAGCTGGACTGACAAAGGATTGGGACCACACCTTGTACAAAATGCTTTAGGTTTTCATCTTTTGTGGATCACTTTGTAATGCATTTCAAGAAAGCAAATGCATGAAACAGGACAAAAAAACCCCAGAAGTTGTTGCTTCTGTGCCCACTACTACCACACGGAAGTTTGACATCAATAAATGAAGTTATGTTAAAATCAGGAAATGGGAGGATGTCAGCAGACCTGTTTCCCATGACTACATTGGTATTTGGTGAAGTTTTCAATTTGAATACCCTGTACTAAACTAGACAGTCTAATTATTCTTTCTCATAACAAACAGTTTTCAAGAAAGAGCTTTCGATGTAGGATGGAAATACCAGATGGATCATCTTCCATTTAAATCATAATGTTGCAGCTAAAGAAAGCATAAGGATGTCATTCAAATTTTGTGCCTAATCCTTACCCCTATTCTATGCTCCAGAAGGAACCTGACTGAATGAACTACTACTGAGCATGAGGCAGTAAAATATGATTTTTTTATGACTAACAAGAATGAATTTATCCTACCTTTGTGTTTCTCTGCTATGCTATTACTGAGTAATGGAAGATAGTTCTGTACACATTTATTATCCTAGATTTACTAAACAACAGAGATCAGCTTTCCAATGTTCAGTAAACAATGAACAAAGAAAACTTTTAATTCTCATTCCTCTGGCTACTTTCATCCCACCATCCTGTTATTAGTAAAATGGACTTAAAAGCCAGTTTTCCCTCTTGGGACAAAGCACAGACCAAACATTTCTGCACCATCCAGGATTTTTTTCTGTAGTCCATTTATAAACCAAGGCTTACTGCATCCATAAAGGAGCACAGAAGAAAGAAAAGCATCATTTTGTGGGCATTATTACAGCAACAAAATGACAGGAAGCGACCTATAATCCAGCTACTGGTACACATGGTACACATGTAGCAAATTACCTTAGATCAGGCTTACATTATATTAGAATCACATTCTATAGTAATGTAAAATACAGGTATATTTTAATAAAACTAACATTTTTTTCTCCTAAGCAGATTTCAAGTATTACTATATTTACTTCTCTTTGATAGCTATTCCCATTCTGCATTTAGACATGAGTAACTGTTACAGCT
>VYZQ01058490.1:41645-63903 GCA_013400655.1 Mystacornis crossleyi | reverse complement strand
AACTTTTATCATTTTCATCATTGCAGTGTTTTTGCTCAGAACAGTATTCTTCTTTCTTCTCTAACTAAAAAGTGGCTAAGATATGGGAGCAGAAACAACTGGTGTGAGGATTCATGGACCTGATGACAGATCATGCAACTAAAAAATGCTCCCTGTAGAATGAGTCATCCATGTAAGTACAGAATGAAAATAAAATCAACATTTAATTTCTATTTAAAATATTAATAAAATATTGGTGGAAAATGCAAAATTAAACTTTCTACAAAAATTTTTATGAAATGTTTTGCCATTTCCATACATCTTCCTATCCAAATTCAATGTATACTGCTTTTTTATGTAAAAAAAGCCTGAAATCAAGATGTTCTCCATGTTCTAGATTAAAAGAACATTTGTTCACCTCTTCTAAATCATTCAGCCTTCAATAAAAGATGCAGCAGAACATGGCCTTTTAACACCAGCTTGGATGGGGATGTTCAGAGTGCAAGACACACAGACAAGGAGTGGATCCAAAGAAAACCATTATGGGAACTGTACTTTGATTCTAATGACAAAGATCACTAATCACAATGGACACATATTATGAACCCCATTAAATATACAAAGTAATATTCCAGTGGCTCATCACATTATGCTCTAATGGCAGAAGATCTCTCCTGAATCTTGAGTGCAATAACTGAAACACTCAGAAAAGATGGAGCCAAGAGAATTCGTAAGATGAGAAAGAGAAGGTTTTTATTGTAAAATTACACTAAGAAAGAAATAACTTCCTGCACTGTCTAGAACCAATTCCTGTGCCAAAAATTTTACACCTACTGCAGTGCACTTTTTCAGCAGGAAAAAAAGACAGCAGCCAGGCATGGTCATTTGCAGTGGGATTCAAGAGCAGCGGGGCAACTGGACTCCCCCTCAGATACTAGAAATTTTCTTCATGATTACCTTGAATAATAGTTAAGGGCCACAAAATTGAAAAGACCAAATGTATAATTTATCAGCCGAGAAGATTTCATAGGAGATTTTTTGTGTGTTAGAAATAAAATTTTCCATGCCTTTATTTTAATTTCTGAAGCACATTAAAGGAAAAAAAAAAAAAAAGAAAGCAGGGTGGTAAAAGTGCTGGCAATTGCCTAACCATCACATTTGAATCTTGCATCAAGACATAAACTTTACCATTTCTTTGATTTTTATTTATGACTTTTCTTCCACAATAGTTCTACAGACTTAAAGAAGTAATGCTACCATCAGACATATTTTAAAACAAGAGGAGAAAATCTTTAAATTCTTTTAAATTCTTTTTTTTTCTCCAGATTTCCTGATTTCCTTGTTTTAACAAGGTCTTTGAACCATTAGTATAATCTGTGACACAACCAAGCATGAAGTCTTACAGTGAATACTGTAAAAGACTTCTCCATCGTCAAGCAAGCTCTTCTGAAATTAATGCTGTATGAGAAACGTTGGTACCAGCAGGACCACAGAGATTTTAAGTATGCAGAGTTATTGCCTTTCTTTCTATTACTCTCTATCCATGACATCATTAACTATTACAGGTTTCTAAAAGCAAGCACCACAAAACAAGGAATAATGAAAAAAAAAAAAAAAAGACAAGGGAATAAATCAAGGGAAGAGAAAACTGTAAGTTGGTAAAAATGAAAAACCCAGCCTCTTTTCACAGAATTGTCTCTTTAGGATTCAAAACATGAGCCTTCAGCTGGAATGGTTATTATGAGTAGCTGTGTTTTTGGAGTCAGTGGCTCCTGCACTTAAACATATCTGGATCTTCGCAGGATCACATATTATATACTCTGCAGTTTCCTTTCACAGACCCAGATGTAGGTGTCACTTCAGCACTTTTTTACTGAAAAGCAGCACAAAATGAAAATCTCAGGGAATTCAGGTACTCTTTTTCATGCTGTGTCTTCCGAGACTATTGGATGAATAATTAATGGGTGAGGGAAAAAAAAAGAAAGGGAAAAGGTACAAGAGCTTTCTCCTATCATGTACAAAGTGTAAAAGAGTGAGTTTTCAGAACAAAACCAGCTCCTCTTTTTAAGTACATGCAAATTCATAACAGCACAGAGGGAAAAGACGAGGAACAGTACAGTTGGTATCTTACATTTCTGTGGGGATTCTGTAACAAGCATAGCTAATCTTAAGACCTGGAATCATACTGTGGAAATGTAATGACAATCTTAAATGTACCCAGAAATTTAATGTATTAGATTCGATTAACTTCTCATAAACAACTGGAAAACTTGACTGTGATGGGGGCTCTGATTTGGGCTGGAAAACTCATGGAAGCACTTAGAAAGTTGGTGGCTTTGCATTCTCCCTGCTGACTTTGCTATGTGCCTGTCCTTCTCACCTGCAAATGTCACTACAAAGCAGACTGGAAAACACACAGCTCTCCAAGTCTTTCCTGAAATAAAACCCCACCTGTTTAGGATCCTGCTGCAGAAGCTGCACATCCTCACACATTGCTGAAGCTCTGGGTAGCCACGAAGCACTTAACAACTGTGGGATGTTCCCAGTGTGGGATGCTCCACCAACCCCTTAAAAGAGTGGGGGTGCTAGGCTTATCCAAAGACAGTGATGAGGCTGAGGGGAAGCTATCCCTCATTTTTCCAGAAACAAGTCCTCAGATAAAAATGATCTGAATGTCAAGCAGAAGTACTAAGGGAATGAGAGGAAGAAGGAAAAAATAAGTAACTCTGCATGAACTTCACCTTTCTTTGTTTCTGGACCTCATAGCTTTTTTGGGGAATAAAATGCAAAAAAACCCCTTAATTAAAAAAAAGTGGGAACTTAAAATGACTACACTTTCAAGTTTCACACAGAAAAATGACAAAGAAGAAACCTACAGCACTTTATGGTCTCATTTTGAAAAACTGACCGGTTGGAAAAACAGGTTAAAAAGAGGAACTTAACTGATGGAAATTTGCATGGTGAGGGTTGGAGGCCTGCAATGAAATATGTGAGGATGAACTACATTAGTGTATGTAAAAAGAGTACTTTGAAATACAATAAAAGTCATAGCAGGGGACTGCAATACTCCTGGTGGCTAAGGAAGGGAGAGGAACACTAAAAATACGGTTTTCAACTTTTCTCCTTTTACTTTGACACACTTGCAGTCATTCTCCAGGCATAAGCAATACAACATAAAAAGAGTCATTAAGAATAACAATCTTACAGATATTTAATTAAAATGGTATCTCTTATATTTTTTCTTTATTTAAAGGAATTTAACTACACAGGAATCAGAGCTCTTGATATATTGTAAGGAGGATTAATTAGCATCACTATTTCTTCTTCCATTTTGGGAGATTATTCAACACAAAAATTCAGAGGAAAATTCCAAGTTTTGGCCTCTGTAACACCGATAAGAGCTTCTTAAAAAGTCCCCCTTATAGCAGCTTCCCTTAGCAGTGTTGATGGTGAAATTAGGCCTCTGTAAAGCACTGAAATGGAAAGTTCAAAACAGTAAGAAAATAGCGTATTTTTAAAAACCAAACAAAACCCCCAACACATTAACTAGGAAAAAAAAAATAAGGAAAACAAACCCAAAATTTATGCCACTGGCAGTGGAAATGGAGAGCTCAACATTTAATTAACCCACTTTCATACCTGCCTACCATTTGTATTCATTGTTTGGTTTTCTTTTTTTCTTTCCTACGTTTAATTACAACTTGAACCAGGCACATCTTTCTTCTGGCAGGTGGATCTCTCCCTCTTCCTTCCAGTTCAGAACAGTGCTGGTAAAGATTCATGTGAAAAAACTCTTAGAATATGTTGATAAATGAAAGAATAACATTGTAACAAATTTGAGGAAATAGTTTCTTTTTCAAAAGTTATTACATTAAGCAGATCTAGCTTTTATATCACATGTGTCACTGACACACAAATATTAGACACCATCTAATATATCTTTTTGTCAAGAAATAACAGCACTCAACAATATCTAAGCTATCCTTGAAAGGAAGATTTAAAACTCAGTCACAGTGCCTTTATATTCCCAGGCAGTATTCCCAATATTATTATTTTCCTGTGATCTCAGTAATTGTTGTGATATAACTATTTATGGACCATGACTGGATGCAGATTTAATGTGTTAAGTAATAAAATTTATTAACTGCAGAAGTTTTAATCCACCTTTCTTATGGCAAAATCTTAATTATCCTTCAGCCATGGTACTTTGCTAATACCAGCCTTTGTCACGCCTGTTCCAAGTATGTAATTGGGTCCCGTCAACTTTGCCATTCAGTGTTGGCCCCCCCCCCGCCACTGGGATGGGCCTTGGGAGTGAAAGCATGGTTACCCGGGGTTTTATGACCCCCTGGTCCCTGGTCACATGTACCCAAATCCTGTCCCCATTGGCTTTTTCATGTTCCCCTGCCCCGGGAATACTGGGGTTTTTCCCAGGGGCAGTCAGTGTGGTCCAGGCCCCCATGCCGAGAGGCTGGGAGAAAAAATAAAGAGTATCTATGAACATCTATCAAATATCGTTTCCCTGATTATTTCCATGGGCATATCTGTCTCCGGAAAGGTTACTGGGATCCCACAGCAACAATTCAGAGCTAGGAAAAGAAAGACAGTGACCCCGGGACCTTGTACAAGCATATACTGCACTGTCAGCTAAAATGTCTGATATTTTTGACCTGAAGACATTATTTGCAGTTGATGCTGCAACTAAAAGCTATGAAAGAGGTAAAGGAGATGCCAAGGGATATGGCAGTGCTAAAAAGGAAATTCCTGTTTAGAAGAAACACAGCTTAAACAATATAATCAACTGCCTCTTTCTTTACAGAGTTAAAAATAACAATCAAAATGTACTGACCACATGTTGCTGGCTAAGATCTGAGCTCTTGATAACTCATTAAGAATAATAGTGAGTACTTCATCGGGTAACTTGGGAGCCAGCTCCAGGCTTAGACAGATCAGGCAGATGCCTGAGACAGCGTTAGGTCAGGGCAGGACAGAGCCCGGCCAGCTGCCGGTGCCATGCCAGGACGCGGAGCATGTGGCTCCACAGCCACTGCAGAGGCACAGTCCTGCAAACCATTCTCTCCAGTCTCTCCATCTCTTGGTTTTCCCCTGCTCCCTCCTTGCCTCCTTCTTTGGCGGACCCATGTCCAGGCTGGGCTGCCACAGAGTGTAGGTTTGCCCAGCAGTGGTGGCTTGGCTCAGCTCCATCCTGAGCAGCGCTCCCAGCCAGCTCCCGGCCACCACGCTGACTCACGCCCAAGTCAGTCTGTCTACAGCCAGATTTTTAAATGCATGAACTTTTTGTTTAAATTCATGAAACTGGCACTCCTCCATGGCTTATTCAGATACTGCTTCCCATTGCAGCACACAAAGGCCACATTTCTTCCCATTTGGATTTTAAGTCTGGCCTAGTTAGTGATATCATTGCTAATGACTCTCCAGTCATGGTTCTGCTGCATAGATTTTCTTTACCCCTATTTTTGGGCATCCTACTTCCTCGAAAATACCTCCTCATGCCAAGACCAAGCTACTTCAAAACAATTCTGAACCATCAATTTGGTTCATATTAGTCACCTACAGTATTGACAAGTAAGTGAGTTTGCAGACTGTGAACCCTTTGGAGAGGAATTTTGTCAAGTCTAACCTACAGAACATCGATGTATTTTATACATTAAAAGATCTATGGAAAGACAAATCCAGCCTGAACTACTTTTATGCTACAGCAGGAGGAAGTTGCTAATGTAATTTTCTGTCAAGAAGCACATGCCAGTGTATAAAAAACCAGGCTCTTATATTTTAAGTTTCTTTAATTATCTGCCTGATCCAAAGAACTTACAGTTTTTATATGCCTCATTCACATCTCCCTTCTCCGTGCTCTGGCTGTTCTTCCTTTGCTGTCCAATGCTCCTGGCATTTTTTCCAGTAGTCCCCCCAGACACTTCCTCCTGCCACCAAATTCAGTGGCCTAAAGAGAGGTGTGCTGTGCCACTTTCTGCTCCTTAGAGTACGTGAGGAACCTGCTCAGGGCTGGCAGGTACAATACAGGACCTCTGGGAGCCCAGGGTATGCTAAAATGCCTCCAAGGGTTCTGGAAATCTCTGTTTAAGTGACCGAACTGCGCTTCTGAAGTCAGGTTTTTTTGCTCTGGACAGCAGACACATATGACACCCTGGTGGCATGTTTCCCATTTGAGGCTGTGTGCATAAATCCCATATTTTCTGGCAATATGATGTCCTTCAAATGGTTTGTCACCTGTTTTTTTCAAGGTGCCTTTTCAAAGCTGAGGAATCATAGCTCCAGTAAAGGTTTAAATGCCAACTTTGATGCGTAAATAGCAAAGCCAAGCCGGGAAGAGCAGAAGAGCAGGTCCTTTTGGTTCAGTGAACAGATGCTGTCCCATCTCATTGGGATCTCTTCTCTGGGTACGTATTGCACAAACGTGTGTGACTCTGGGATATACATCTGGAACTTCTGGTCTGTATCTTTAGTCTCCTTCATGCTTTTATCTAAAGCATACCAATAGCAAAACACTTTTAATTATTCTAAACTTACCTATTAAAATGCAGTGTTTCCAGATTTGAAGCCTCCTCATTTTCACTCAAGAACATATTACCAGACAAATATGCAGGGATTGAAGAGCCTGAATGCTAGGAAACAGGAGTATGTTGGAGTTTGGCTATTAATTATTATTCCTTTAAGGAGTACAGAAAAAAGTCATCAAAATGTGCCCGTCGGTGTTAAGCCCTGGGACAGTGGTGGAGACACGTGGAATGGGGGTAAGAGACAGTCACTCATCAGCAGGCTCCTACAACACCAATGTCTTCAGCAAAAGTAGCCACTCCAAGAAAAGAAATACATGGGGTTCTTTTTAAGGGACAAGAAACGGGAAGATGGAAATAGAGGCAAAGGAAGAGACAGAAAGCCTGAGGATCTCTCATCTTTGTGCCTCTCTGAAAGAAAACAATGGAGCTCTGGAACTTGGAGATTTCTCAACATGTGTGTGCATGCATGAGGAGGGAGCAAAGTTACAAGGCCAGCTCAAAGACATGAGGAGAATTCAGACAGAAAATTAAAAGAGAGCAAGGAAAAAAAAAAAATCTGATAATCTTCAAATGAAACAAAACAGTAAAATCAATTTTCACCCAGAGTCATCTCCCTGGTCCCAGGTAATACAATATTCAGCTTAGACTCAGTTATTTTTCAAAACACCAGTACTTTGGTGTGAAATAACAGCAAGACAACCTAATTCTTCCAGTCACACACCCATCAGCCTCATCCTTTTTCCTGACCTTCACGGAATTCATCAGCACATCAATCTGCCCACCAGATCAGCTTCTGGTTAAGCACGAGAGTATGATTAATTAGCAAAGGTAGGGTCAGTGAGAACTCAGTCACAAAAGCAATCAGGAAAATACATCTAAATAAACGTGACTGCTGAGGGAAAGGAGAGGTGAATTGCTGTGTGCACTACGTGACTCTAATTTTCTGTGTGTACCAACTCCCACCACCATGATCCCTGACATGGGAAGTAGCAAAAAGCGTGGCCCAGAAAGCACTCAGACACAATGAGTGTTACCTAGAAGGGCTGTGTTTCGTTTCCAGAAGGCTGCAGGCTTATTCCTCATAGAGCTGTGTATGTGAAGAATATTACGCAAGGAACAGAGACCAAATTCTGGGACTGAGATCCACCTCATTAGTGGAGCTATATATCAAAGCACAGAAAAAGCAGTTTCATAGACAAGCACATCAATTATATAATTATCCTGCTGGCAGCAGTTCAGCCTCTTCTGCTTCCACTGTATTTATATTCAGTTTATGTAAAAACTTTCTGTACACATATGCATATTTTTCCATGAATTTCTTATTCATAATTGCTGTTTGCTTTACGTTTGTTAGCTTCTGCACTCACTTCCCTGTGACCTTTTTGTTATTTAAAAAAAACCAACTAGCAACAAACCCCACAGAAAGAAACACTTGCAGAGTGTTTAAAGAAGAAACATCTATTCAAGGAAGAGAGAGAACTACCCCATATGCAAAGCAGTGTAGTGACAAACACATGAAATGATTAGGTATTCTGTCCTATAACTCCCTTTGCATTCAGCTTTTGAAGAAGAGAAGCAAAATAGAAAGGTGATCATTCTAAAGATCATTCCCAGCAAGGAAGAAAAATGAAATAAACCCAGCTTTTGCAGCCAGATTTTTCTCATCAAGTCCTTTTCTTCCACTAGCTTTGACACATCGCTCCTGAACACGCACATCTCCAAGACTCCAGGCAGAGGACGTGAAGCCTCTCCCTGGTGTTCGGATTTAGGGAACAGTGACGAACTGGCACCTCTCTTCTCCGCCCCTTCATTCCCACTACACTGCATCTCAGCAGATCATTCTTTCAGTGACTGTTTTTCAGGCAGTGTTTCCCCACAATGCTTTTTTTTGGCAGAGGCAGCAGTCGGAAAACGAACCAGCAGTTAGGCAAAAACGTGAGTGCAGCTGGCAGAGCAGCAGAAAAAGCAGGCTCATGGCATGCTGTTTGGAAGAGAGTCCTCACAGCTTATGGTACTGTCATATTTAGATTAATGATGCATTTTATTTTCTAAACAAGCTAAAATCCCTCCCTTCTTCCCCTCATGCTCTTACACATACAGATGCTCCCATCACACAAATCTGTCTCATTATGTACAATTCAGCTACAGCTTGCTACAAGCTGATCAAGTTATCTTTGACACTGAAATAGGAATTCAATCTGAAACATGCTCTCAGAGAAAGGAAGAGTATTGTTATACCTGACCAAGCAATCTTTGCTTGTTAAGCAGTACCAAAAAATCTCTCTTTAATTCCACCAACTCAGATTAAACCCTCACCCAATGTGAATACCTTTCCAAGAAATATGTAACATCTTTTTTGACCACAATCATTTTCATCAGAATTTAGAATTCAGACTTGGTTAGAAATACTTTTATCTACTTTCAGAACAGTAGAAAAGTACAACCCAAATAAAAGATTATCAAAGGATGCCTAATGAAACATTCCAGTAACCCTACTATTGAACTGCTGAATAGACAACGAAATTCAAACATTTCCCAACAGCACAAACACAGACAAACCACAGCCAGGATCTGAGTCTATTGTTGCAACTGCACATTACAATCTGCCAGGAAAGCCTCCTGATTGCACCAGAAGCTCTGTGGAAGTCTGTGAGCTGTGACATGAAAACAGAGGTCGAGGATGAGAGATACCACTTTACCAACATCATCTAAATTGGATTTTTGGACCGAAAATCTGCGTCCTTACCAGAACTACAGCCTGAAATGTCTTGTTCCCTGTGCACCCTCCTGAAGTACTTAATTCCCATGAACTATGCAGCACTCAGGACTTCCAACTGATCCTTATGCAACACATTTCCCACTAAGAGAGATAATGGAGTGACTTTTTTTTTTTTAATCTTGAGTGTTAATAAATAAAAGTATATATCTGATTTTCCACCCAGTCATCACCACTGGCAACTCTACACTCCCCACTGGCAACTAGGGAGTGTGTGGAGTACAACTCCAAGTGGGGAACACTGGCTATTCTGAGAACACATCTCCTTGATTTTTTGTTGCTCTGTGAGCTTCTGATTACAGGTTGCTGCTGCACTGCCCAAACTCTTCAGAGAAATTATCAAAGTGCAAAATTAACCCGTTGAGCATACTGAGGACCCAACACTGCCATCAGACAAATTACCCACCAGTTAAAACCTGACAGCCTGCCTTCCACGTTTACAGAGGAGCAGACTAGATCATTTACTTCTATATATCCAGTTTAATATGTTTAAGGGGTGTTACAAAACCAGATTATTAATACACCAAAAACAATTACTCATGACCATCAATATATTGTACATCTCTCATCCAAGTTCTCATCTCATCTGTGTCCTGTCCTGTTGATAATCTTTTCAATACTCATCCTTAATATTACAAAGTATATCTCATGAGGAAGCTCAGTTCTAATTTTATCCCTCTGGGGGCTTGCAATCACTCAGGCACTTTACATGTTACTCAAATCCTCAGTATGCAGCAGAAAGTACTCTGAAAATGGAACGAAGTTATTCCACTGGAAACTCTCCAAAAAGAGATCAGTAAGTATTGGGAAGCTCATGGTATTCACTCCACTGGGAAAGGAATGCAGGTCAATTCATCACGACTGCTATGATCTGACAAGTGTTCTTGGTACCCAGGCCTCCATACAAACGAGCTTTGCTGCATCTCAAATAACAGCTCTCACAGACAGAATAGGCACTGCACATTCCATGGACCTGCTAAAGCATATTTGGTCAGTACTAAAGAGAAGAGACAACCCGAGGACTCACAGAATTCATGACTTGATGATTACAGAAACTTTTCCAATAATGACAGGCATCTAGTCAAGTTCATTTCCCAGCTTTCTATCTCCATTCTGGTCTACTGTTAACTGCACTCTCTCTTTTTTTTTTTTTTTAACTTAACATAACCATCGTTTATCTGCTATAATCAACTCTCATTGGTTTTTTTTAGACGATTCTGCAATGACGGAGGAAGAAAGTGAGTTTTGCTTATTTATGGGTATCTTCGTTCACCTCCAAGTAGGTGTTGGAGGTTACGATTTGCTCCTTTTTTTATTTTCTTTCTCTTAAGGAATTTTTCTCCCATTTGTTTCCTAAGAGACTGGAACAATGAATACTTAAGAGAGACAAAGGATGTGGCCAAGATGGGGGAAAGTGGTGCAGCTGGCTGCAGTCTCTTAGCTGGGGGGTTTTCTCTTGGGAAAGGCTGAGACACCGAAAGATTTCAGCTGGGGTGTGAAGGACTGGGCTCAGCTTCTCTCTTTCTTCCTCTCAGGACCAGAGGTGGGACAGTCGAGCTGCTGCTACTGCAGGGAGAATTTGCTGCCATGGCAGAAGTTCTGTTCTTCACTGCTTCTCCTACCGTGGGTGAGCCTTTGCTCGCAGGAGTGCCCGATGAACTGGGACCCTTTCAACACCCGACCTCACTGGGAAGGACCCTCACCATCTGCTTGGGTGCCTCAGGGGAAAACCCGGGACTCCGACTTCCTCCAGGGGGAGCATCTCCTGGCTGCTTGTGGGAGCCCGGCTGCCGCTGCTTCGGGCTTTCTGCTACACTTTAACCCAACATCCAATGCCCCCCTCCAACCCCCCGTGGCTCCTGACATGGCTTTGGTGTTTTTGCTACACTTCGTTTGCCACCCTGTGTGTGCTCAGCTCGGCTGTTCCAGCCTGCTGCTCCGAGGTTCCTGCTACCGTCCATTTCATGACCCAGAGGGGCACTGAGATGGGCTGCTTCGAGTTTGCAAAGGAAAGCCCCTTCTCTCTCTCCCTCTCTCCCTCTCCCTGCTGCCAGCGGAGCCGCCGTTGCCGTGTGGAGAGGCGGCTGCGCTCGCGCCACAGCGCCCCCTGCAGGCGCGGGGGAATCCTGGCACTGCCCTGCCCGGCCGGGAGCCACCAGCGCCCCCTGCCGGCCGTGAGCGTCACTGCCCCGAAGGGGAAAGGGCCCGCGGCCGGGAGAGGCTGCGCTGGGTCTGTGCTTCTGGCTGTGGCTGCTGCTGTTTGTTTGTTTGTTTGTTTGCCTTGTTATACCTACTAGTAAAGACCTGCTGTTCCTTTTCCCATATCTTTGCCTGAACGCCCTGTAATTTCAAAGTTATAACAATTTGGAGGGAAGGGGGTCATATTTTCCATTCCAAGGGAGGTTCCCACCTTCCTTGGCAGGCACCTGTCTTTTAAAACCAAGACAGTAGGTTCAAGTGAAAATGATTCCATTGCTGTAATAATTGGCTTAATAGGCCTGAATCAGTGAGCACATCACTATAGTAGTGTTATAGCATAGTAGATAAGTACTGCTAATGAAAAAAATGCATAAGGGATGGGGAAAAGGTGACATTCAATCCAAACAGTGCAAAGGACCTGCTAAAAAACTTCAAATTTAAAATGCTTTTGTTCCTCAAAGCTTGATTTTAATAAACTTCATGTGATGGTTTCCAGGAGAAGGCAGCCTGGGGATATGTTATAGCATATTTCAGGGTCAAAATCATTCTGATTGTTGAAGCGCTCAAAATTACGCCCTTAATTATACACTTAATTTGCCCAGAGATAACCACCTTTGTTAATAGTTCTGAAATACACCAACAAAAGGGCTTCTGAGGATCAGGGCTATTCTCAAACAGATAGATTTGTGATGTGACTTTCAAAGGTCCTGAGTAGCCACTGTTACCGCTAATGGAAGAGCTGTAGGTGCTTAGCATCCCTCAAAAAAGACTGAAGTTAAATCCCTGAAGGCCATAGCCATTAACTGTTTGCAACTTTTCATATCAAATTAGAGTTTGCATTATAAAGTAAATCTTCTTACTAAAAGGGACACAATCTGGAGCAGTGATATGCAACAAAACAAATCTACAGCAAGGTTACAACAAGCAAATAAAGATTCCCACCTATGCAAAAGGATCTGTGCTTAAAATGTAAAGTTTGTTGGACTTATTTTTTTCTTTTAAACCAGCATTGGACAAATAGAGAAAACTACCAAACTTTTAGCTGAACTTGGCCACACCAAAAACAAAGTAATTCAAACACCTCATTACTTGATTCCAGTTCCATAGGACAGAGCAGTTCAGCAAAAGTGTGTGTTCTTGATGATTCAGTTCAGCACTG
The DNA here is from genome assembly GCA_013400655.1 of Mystacornis crossleyi. Classification (NCBI taxonomy): domain Eukaryota; kingdom Metazoa; phylum Chordata; class Aves; order Passeriformes; family Timaliidae; genus Mystacornis; species Mystacornis crossleyi. Next base: position 51,251 of record VYZQ01058490.1, on the reverse strand, counting down.
ACCAAAAATAACATTTATTATTAGCATAAGCAGGTTCAGCTCCCAAAATGTGCCATTTCATTACCTGTGGTGATAATATGTGCTGCATGCATTTTACTTCCCCTTCTAAGGGCTCACCGAGGAGCACTGCAGCGTCCATTGGGAACAGCATGCCTGTCAAACTATCCCCATTCTCTCTAGGAGATTCAAGAATAAATTCTTGCTTCAATGGGTTTTGGTGAGGAACAGCATGTACAAGAACCTACAGTGTAATTAGAAAACACACATTTATGTCATTAAGTATATGATACAGCTTTGGGACGGTTCTTTTCTTCCTGAAGCTCTCTGTGCTGACATAACTCACTGTTATTTTAGCTATTCTTAAAAGACATCATCAGTAACTTTCTGTGACACATTCGGCATTTGACCGGCTCTTTCTTTATTAGTTGTTCAAATTCTTCAACCGTATTCATTTCTTGAGAGCCCCAGCTGGGGGTGGAAGAAGGATGGTAAATCTTCAGCAGGTTCTGCCCTCAACTTGCATTTTCCCCAGTAATTTTAGACTGGATGCCAGTGAGACAACACAGTCAAGCCAAGCACCGATTACTATGGGACACGTCAAACACTCATTTTGTGAAAAACATATCCTGCTCTCAAATGTATTCCTCTTATCAATAAAATACTATATGTCATTAAGTAAACAAAATTTAAAAAAACAGTTTCTCTGTCCCAAGCTCTGTTTTAAATGCCTGAAAGGACCATTTCTCAGAGACAGAAGTCACCACGCATTCCAAATTCTGACTGCACTAATCTGAAGCACTTAATTTTGTATCTCACTCCATCAGTGAGCATTTTCTCTACATTCTAGCAATCAACTAAAGTGAAGAGATAGACAGGGTCTTTTTATGGCAAGGGAGTGAGTGCACTGGCATTCAGACAGAGAAGCTTAATCTGGAATTAAACTCTGCGAGCGTGCCTTAAATGCCACTTCCACTGCTCATTCACATTATTTTCTCTAAAGGTTTTTCCTCTGAAGCAAATATAATATGATTTTGAATCATCTACCAGCATGTCAGAGCTAGAGTTAAGTGCACTTGTTTTGCATCAGTTTTTTTGCTGCTGTTAAGATGTGTTCCGATCATTCCAGAGCTAACTAGTGAAACCATCCCAAAATAGCGCTGTCAAGAGCTTACAAGGGCAGACGGTCATCTCGGCAATAAAAAGCACTTGTTGAAGAGCATTTTGTGTTGAAATAGAATTCTCAATTTATGCTACACAAAGCACTTAGTTTGATTTGGAGCCACAGGTGCTTAGCACCTGAAAAAATTGTTCCAGTTAAACATATGGGGGAGGGACATAGTGCGTCTTTCACTACCAGATTAAATGGCACACAGGAAAAGATCAACAGTGCTGTCAGACAGCTGAATTTCATTTTAGTTCATGATCAAAATATATCTGACTGTTATTTTTATCACAGAGCCCAGATATGGATTATTTCATCAAACCCAGACCTGAAAAAATGTCTGATAAATAATACTCTTACATATTTTAATCTATCAGAGCTATGTATTATTTTGTAGGTATTACATTTCATGTATTTTTCAAAAAAATAGTAGATCAGAAGATGGAGATAACTGCAATAAACTGTGTTGATTTAATCTACACATATTTTAAAATTTTTTTTAATAGAAAATGCTCAGCAAACCACACACTTGCACAAACACAAGGTGGCAAGGTTATAGAAATATATATGCCATAGTAGGCAGATGAGATTTCAAAACAAATTGCCTTTTTTTGACTATTACAACAGAAATATATCCTAATGCTAACACTAACATTTCCAGCTGCAGTGACAGACTTTTTTTTTACAGACAGCTTTATTCTGCAAGGAATTTCAGAGAAGAGAGACAGATGAAGCTTTAACTAGTTCTTTTCAATAACTTGCACATCAAATATTCTTAATCTGTAAGCAAAATTCTGTGATGTCGCAAGTAGCAAATATGCCAACGAATGAGGTGAGCTCTGCTCTAGCTGTTAAGTCTTGGTGCACTTTCAGTATTCTCTCATCTTCACATGAGGCTTCAAAGGACAACTGTTCACTGCTACAATAATAGACACAGGCTGAAGCACACAGACAGCCACAAGTGAACTTACTGCTAACAGACAATTCATATCTCTGTGTCAGCTTTTCAGATCCTTGCAGAAAACCACGATAGGCATGACTTAATTTGACTGTATACAGGGAAGATGTTATTAGTAGAAGATATAAAGCAGCTTCACCCAGTAGAGATTTCCTCTGAAAAGCAAATTAAATACTTCCTCTGCCTATCTCTGACAGCAAACCCTGCACTCCAGGCACCGGTGTGTTTCTGGGACTGAGCCACAGTTTGTAAACTTTGGGACTATGATTAAATGGAGATAGAAACTTAATATATTTAAATGCACAGATTTCAAAATAAAAACTTTATGTCTTAAAATTGCATAGATTTGAATGTAACAAATTAGCCCTGGCTAAAATAGCTAAGTTTTTGCAGAAGTAATACAGGAAGTTGTATGAGGTCATAAATATAAAAAGATAATGGAATTAGATTATGATTCCAAACTATTACCACAGGGAATTATAGTGGAAACACTTTCTTTTTAGAAACTATATTGTTTCAAATATTTTAGCTGTGTTTTTATCTCAATCCTAAAACAGATACGTAAGATCTGGCAGCATTTTTTTTTAACTTCAGTGCATGAACATTCTCTTGTGAGGACCAATTTGCAAAACAGGTTTTTACAGGGTCACATATACAATGTAGAAAAGTTTACTGGCTTTGCTACCAGCTATGTAATTTTTCCAGTAAAGTAACTGTGCCAAATGAAATTTTATTCCTACAATTAGGGCTACCACAATTCTTCCATGATACTCAGTACTCTGATCTCATGTATTTCAGAAATGTTAATATATGGAACAAGACTATTTTTCTTTAGCTAACCATAAACCATCATTTCTAAACAATCACAGAGCTCTAAATTAGCCAGGTGGGACTTTCACCCATTATCAAGAGAAATTGAGTTCTGGACTGACAGTAAGAGTGACAACTTGAAGCTTAAAAGGCACATTTAAAAAAGTTACAAAAACCAAATACAGGGGAATTAATGGAAGTTCCTTGTCCACCCTACTGTACAGATAGCACAGTGTTGCAACTAGCACTGTCACTCCAGGCACGATGCAAAGGACTTTTGTGCCACAGGCTGAATTGATGTTAAACACATTCACCCAGAGTACAGTAACTGGAATTGTAAGAAGTTATAACTGGAGTTCTTTTTCATCTAAAATGAAAACCTATTTCACCCTGTTAAATTCTGACAGTACAACATGTGCACGTACAGAGAGGCTGACAGCCGTAATGTCAGAACACATCTCAGAGCCCTCCACCTCTGCACGACTGTGTCATTACCGTCTTTTCATATTTCACAGGGAAATTCAATCTCATTTTCATTTTACTAACGAGTGCGTGATGTTATATTTACAAGCACTGCAGAAAAAGAGGAGTTTGAGACTGCCCTACTCTGTTATTTTACACAGAGGAGCTGCTATTTAGGATTCTGCTTTCACTTCATGGAAATGCAACTTTGCACCATTTCCTCCCTCATCGAGGACAATGCCTGCCTTCCAAAGGTTTCTTTGTGAGGACCCGACTGCACCACAGCCCTCAGTGAAGACTTCAGTGGGAGCTAGACAAGTTTCTCCTGCGGCATGGACAGAACTGACAGGGCAGAAGGAAAAATACCATAGACAGGATCCACAATGCAGAGAGTTGCATTACTTGTGTGAAGAGCACACCTCTCTTTTCTAGGTAAGTGCTCCTTAAGCTGGCTTGTGGGAGGAAGCTTGGCCTTGATTTGTCACTGTGCATTGATCATACCAATGTTAACATCTGTACACACAGAGCAGAACTTCATTGCACAGGTCTAGGAAATGAACAGGTACTTCTTTTCAAAATTTTGATAAAAGTACCACTTAAAATACTCGTAGCAAATACTTAGCACAAATTATATTTCAGCTACTCTAGACCATCAGCTTCCCTTTTCTACTGAACATTACCAAACATTACAGTGAGATAGTCCTATATGAGGCTAAAAAGCTATGATATTTTTGCTAGATCACAAGCATTCAGCTGGGAAAATAAGAATGAACAGAAGTAAAATCACCCTCTCAAATAAAATCAAATCATCAAACTGTGGTGAAACAGAAAAGACCTTACGAAATACCATAATCTACTCATGGCCTGGTGACGATTCCTGTCTTAAAAAACATTTCAAGTTTTTTCCCTTCATAAGGTTTTCTACCACATCTCACATTCCTGTATCTCTCATCCACTTCTGTTTCCTGTTATGTGTTCCTTCTTTGGCAGCTCCTGCACCAGTCTTCTGGCTTTCCAAACATCTGTAGCTTTTTGTCATTTCTAATTCCTCTTTTGCAGCACTTATCCTGTTTGGAGCTCTGAATAGCTCCAGAACATGCACGCCTGCCTTTCCTCGAGATTGTTCTCCCAGAATTAACATACGAAGCACAATGTTGGCAACCAGCCTCTGATGAGTGAATGAAACTGTGTGACATGACAGGCACAGCACATGTAATTCTGAGACAATGTGCCACACAATGAGGAAACCTGGAAACTTGTTACTAGCCTCTTTCAGAAGGCTTCTTGTCAAAGGCCCTCATACAGCAGTATGATCAGTGACCAGCTTGACTTGTCCTATGCCCAGCCTTAGAAACAAGTTGTCTTTGACTTGAGCCGGGACCCTTTCAGTCCTGTGCCAGAGGGAGCCATCCCAAGCCAAGGTATGTGTACTGGACAGTCAACTGCACTCCTCATTAAGTTTAAACAAACAAAATAAACTGCCTTGAGCCATAAACTGTTCTCTGACAAGTAGATACCTGAGCTGTACATGATGCCTTTGATACACATGGCACTCAGAAAACGAATGCTGAAAGCAGAATAAGATCACAGAAAGCCATTTAATTATGCTTGTCTCTTGGATATTAATGTGGTAACTAATTCTTTTTCTTCTAGAGGCACAAAGAATGCATTTTTCTCGAATTAAGATAAAACCACTGCAGACTGAGTACACGCTTCCTAACAAGATTCTCTAAGTTTTTTTACCAACACTGCTTTCCAGCTGGTGATGGAGAGCCTCACAATAAGCCTATACTGACACCAGAATTTAGTACCAGCTTTTTAACTCCTCATCCATCTTCACTGACCTAAAAGGCATCTGATCCCACTGTGTAACATCTGATGTGTTAAAAGCAATATTTAATGAAGGTGTCTGCTATTCTCCACTATCCATCACAGACCTTTGTGTAAGTTTTCCTAATACAAAAAGGCCCCTTCTTAAATGCGAGTATATATATTAAAAGTGAAATGTGTACTGGACTCTGTGGGAGACCCAAACAGCCAAAGAAATAACAATCCACGTTTATGCAATACTAAGACCAAGTACTCTGATGCCACACAGGTCTTCTTTGCTTGATGACTATTCAAATGAGATGTGGAAGCATATTAAGTTCCATTTTTAGCATATTTCATCTCCCATCTACAAAATAGAATAAAAACCTTTTAATTTGCTGAGAAAAATGCTTTCCCATTCTTACTGCAATCAGTGAACACCTTCCCATTTTACCTCTCAACTGCTACAATCTTCACCTTTGCCAAGTCTGCTACAAATAATTAACTATTAACGAATTACAAAACATCTGTGATAGGGAGACAGCACAGGATTAAAATGTCCAGAATCCTAACCACAGGCAGGTTTATTCACCAAGTCTTATTCAAAGAAGTCATATTCAAAGTTGGGTAACTACTTTAGGTTTGAGTTCCTATTTGTTTGCAATGATTTAATATCAGTTCTGTTAAGGTACAAGAAAACACACAGAGATGTGAAAAATGATAAGAAGATGCTGTCCACAGCCTACACAGTATGATACAGGTAGAAACCTAATTAGATAATTCATTGTCATTGAGTCCATAAAACAAGGTCTACCTTGATTTTAAAAGACTGAACTATACCTGCTTAGGTCTTTGCAGAAGAGAAAGCCAACAACTCCAGGTAACCTGGACTTTGAGTTTCAGGCTCTTCACAGTCTTGACATGATTTGCAATGTTCAGTTTCTGCAATTAGGTCTGAAGAGCATCTGATGATCTGAAAGGCTTGTGAGTATAGGAGGGTGGAGCAGAAAATCATAATGGTTCTTTGAAGCTACAATGGCAACGTAGGTCATTATGTACACAAAAGAAATGTCAGAAAAGCCTGTTTCTGATTTTTCATTGACGTCATAAAGAATAGAAGGAAGATGCACAGAGAGAAAGATGCAGCTTTTAGCCTTCGTGAGAAAAGCTTCTTTGAGAAGACTTCACTTCTACCTCCTTCACATTTGACAGGAGATGACCAGCTACGAAGCTGTGGCATGAAGAATGAGCATGAACTTTGTGTGTGCTCCTGGAAATTATGACCATCCTCACCACCACAAAGAAGCCACTGGCAGATTTACCCAACATGCGTTCACAGATTTTCCAGAGTAAGTAACTGCTCCTCCCTGACCTCAGCTGCCTTTCTTTGAGAATCCTCCCCTGCCCCTTAAAACATTTTGGATAGAAGATGGACATTCTACATTTAGTTCCACCACATGTCAGAATATTACAGCAGTTTCAAGAAGATGCAGCTACTGAAACTGCAAGAAGACCAGAGGCCACCCTTAGGAAAACCACTAATTAAACATGATCAGGCAAGCACATGGCTAAGAAAGAGAAAATGCATGCCCTGGAACAGTGTGGCTGTGACGTGACTTGAAATCACAGTCAGAAGAGAGAGGAAAGAGACAAAGTGAGGGTGAACTGCTAATGGGACAGGAGATCATCAAGGATATGATAGCTATTCTAGGAAGAGACGGCTTTGTGGGAACAGGGAGTATCATCGAGCCAGCCAACCTACAGGGCATGCCAAGACCTGGGGAGTGGGAAGCTGCAGCTGATGTGACAGAAGTGCTGTCAAAAAACAGCATGAACAGCTTGAGGATGTATGGCAGGAAAGGACTGTGTCAACAGTGTGAGACTGGAAAGCTGGGGTACACATATTACACTGACAGTCTCACTCCACGTGTAAGTTATTTACATTAATTCTAGGCCCGTGGTCCTCTAACAAAGATATCAGATGGTTTTCTGTAGCCCAAACCATTTCAAACAACATTTCAGTGTAAGGAGGATTTAGGTACAGGCCCTTCCCCTAAACTGGAAGTTGAATCCAGGAATGGGAATCCTTTCTCAACTGACCTCAGATTAGGAAGCCACTAAGGGGCTTTTGAGCTTTGCCTGCACACTGCTTGCTCTCTTTTGCAGATAGCATAATAAAAACAGCTGCACTTGATACTCAACATAAGACTTAATCCATATGCAGTTCCACCCTCCACTATTTTTGGGAACAAGGCCATTTTACAGAGTTATGGCCCTCCTCACCAAGGGCTGCCATTTCTGCCACAGCACTGCCACTCACCAAGCCTTCAGCTAGGCCAGCATGGAACTAAGGAACTGCAGGGTGAACCAGGTCTTACAGAGTCTAGAAAACAAACAAGACTAGTTTCTCTTTTAAAAGAGTCTTTTTGAAGCCCAACTCATCTTGGAAGAGCTAAAAGGGAAGGAAACAGCAATATGGGAGTGGGAAACAAGCAGCCTGAAGAAAGACAAGGAAGGGAGAGAACAAGAGAGAATGGGGCAGTATTACCATCTTCACTGGTTCTCTGCAGAGCCTCCAAAGTTAGAACCATGAGCTTAAAACTGACAGTCAGCACTCACAGCACCTGGCTGCTTACAGAGGGAAGTTTCATGGCGTGCACAAGAGGCTGTTTTAGAACCTGAGGTGGTTTCATTCATGTTACAGAAATATATTAATCTCCCCTCCTTAAACTCAATGTGCTGAGTAGTTCTGATCAGGAAGCAGATTTGTAAAGCTAATAATCCTGCAGTTCCTTTGATGTGATCCCAATCTAGTAATTGAAGCTGTTAAAAGTCACAGAAAATACTTTGCAATCATTGAGCTCAATTAAATCGTTGCATTTGTATTTTCAAATGCTTTTAAAGTAACAAACTGCACATGGGAAGACAGCTTCCTAACACTTGCTGCAGAGGAAAACCAAACCAAACCAAACCAAACCAAACCAAAAAACCCTGTACTTTTAACCTGGACTCATAGAGCTTTCATTTATAACCCTCCCAAAGAGAGTTGCAGTCATCCTCACACTCAGTCACAATCTCAGTCCCAGCAAGCCTTAAAATTAGCCATCCTAGGTGAGTTCATGTGTACCAGATACACTGCACAAGTATCAGGATATCAGCAGATGAAACACCATTCACTGGCTGAGGATGTAAAAAAACAAGTGTTTTATTAAAATATTGTATTTAACATGAAATCTATTATTTCAGTAGGAGGGAAGGGGTACAGGGAAAGACACTTGGTCCAACTATAGTTTGATGTAAGCATGTTTAACATAATTGTCTGGATTATTTTCCCCCTTCACAGGTGTGTTTTCCTTTTTTTTGAGATTTACAAAACTATGAATTGGTAGGTAAAAGCAGAATTTCAGAATGTATATGAAAAGGACAACATTTTAAAAATTAAATTACAAGAATAACTTATGCAAGAAGTGAATTCAAATGGACTTCAGTTGAAAATAGAGGAAAATTTCAATCTTATTAGTAAAGAAAAGCAAACTGGTCTTGGTGGGAGCTCAAGCATATGAAATGAGTAAACATATGGAACCAAAACCAGCAAACAGGAAGCCTGGAGAAGCAAGGTGCTGTAGGGATGGGAATGATCTATTACTACAGAATGAAGAAGATGCTGGAAGGTTGGAATCGGCTCCTGGCACACTGTGAGGTTTGGCTACTCCACCCTTTTTGCATGTTTCTCCATTCTCAAAATTGAATGTTATTTATCCTTGTAAAGAAAATTATTCAAAATGAAAACAAAATAGTAATTACTAGCAATTTTGAAAGTTACAAATCGTTCTTGCAGAGAGACACCATAAAAAGGTCGTAAGTATTGTATTAATTAATTGTGAAGGTCTACTTAATTAAGTGTATTTGCTACCTGGACTCTTGTCCTGCACTGATCTTTAGTGTGAGCTTCTGCTCAAACACACAGTCCAGTGAAATTTAAGGAGCACCACCTGGGTAAAAACACACACTGAGTAAAGCTATAAATAGATCAAGCAAGTTCATTACATCCATGGTACTTGCCCGCATAAGTATTTTCAGCATGAGGGCCTACAACTGTAAAACTAATCTCTCGTTTTCCTACAAGGAACCTTTTCTTTTTAGCTAAGGATCTAAACTTCTAACAGAATTTTAAAATTTCATATCTGAGCTTATCAGGGAGTACACATGTCCAGACGGAGAAGAACACAGAGATCACTCTCTGACTCATTTCTAATCAAGCAGTTGGAACAACATGGGAACAGAATTTATTTCATTTTTGTTCTCAGGACCTTAGAAGCTCTTCTCCAGATGGAAACGCTTGCTTTTAGTATTCTGAAAAGCTAATGAATAGAAGACAAACTCCTGTCCCCACTCTGTCACACCT
>VYZQ01058490.1:18353-35083 GCA_013400655.1 Mystacornis crossleyi | reverse complement strand
TAAACAGTTACAGATTTCCAAAATGAAGGTATAGTGAAAACTGAAAACAACTCATTTGCAAACATCATTCAGTATCTTGTAATCAGACCCTGAAAAAGACAGAGCGATCTGACGCATGTTAGAGAACCCAAATGAGATTAACATAGCAGTGGCTTTGAAAATCCCACAAGCACTCACAACAGATCGGCATCACTCAAAACACAATAGACGTGCCAGGATGAAGGCACTGAAATCACTCTGTGGTACTGACTACATTGTGGTCTCTTCAGCTGAATGGTATTCCCAGAAAACATAAGGAAAAAAAGAAAGAAAAAAAGATCACCAACAAGCCACGTATTTCAAGATCTAATAACTAATCCTCTGTCTGGAACAAATTCAGCTCATATTAAATGCCATCTTAACTTGGTCAGACAGGAAACAGTTTAGAAATGACCTCTGCTAGGCTTAATGTGGATAGAGGTTGTTTCTGTAACTATTTCTATGACAACTGTCCACATTTATTTGGTATATAGACGGATGGCATAGAACGCAGATTCTACTCCTTCACTGGAGACTGTGAATGCTAATTTTGAGCGTTCTCCTAACAACCATCACAGAAGCACTCCCCTCGTGATGAGGGGACTGTTATCATTGCCATTCCTTTTTTGTATACCAGTTAAGTGAAGAAAGGTGTGAAAACCATATTGCTCTCTCTCTCCAAATTTAGAGCAGGTATTTTTGCAGTGCGTTCAGCCAGTACCTGCTTGAGATTCAGGAGATTTTATCTCGACTGTGACTTTTGTCAGGCAGCACCCTCTCTCCCTGCACTTGGAGACAAGCTAGCAGAGATGGGCATCTTGCACACCAAGCTTCTCAGCCTCTTCCTAACACAGCTCTAACAGTGCCACACCACCCAATTCCTTTCACTTCGCACAAAAGCCACAAGCCTTGTAGGAAAACCAAATTTTAGCTGTCAGTAGGTTTCAGAAAAAATTGTTTTGAAGTCCACTGTCAGAAATACACATAAGACATGACCTACTATTCTCAAGCTCTTCAAAATGTAAGAAAATTAACTTCTGCCTACATTATAAATGTAACAATGACTACATATTTTATACATTCACTTGAGGCCAGGTGGACCCTTTGTTAAATGTGCTAGAGAACTCATGCCACTTAATGTTTACAGGTTCAAGGCACTCACAGGCTGACCCATCATTCTACTCAATTACAAAATTATCTTAATGAAGCCCTGGTGTTGTCTACTGCTTTGCCTGAATCCAACAGATGTGCACAATTCATATGAAATGCTGACTGTTGATACTTCATTGCCAGTGCTGGTGAAAGCCTGGTATTATGTTTGTTGGTGGCTCTTCTGTATGTGACAAAGTGTTAAACACTATGAGGGTAGCAGAAGATATAATGAGTTCAGGTTTTTATTTTCCTGATTTAACTATCTGGCGATGAAATCCTTAGGAAGGTTTGGTGCTGACTTCAGCATGCTTAGGATTTCAGAAGTGAGGTTACAAATTAGTGGCATAGGTAAGTGCATTTCTGGAAATCAGCAATCTCAGAATGTTTTTTCTAAGGAAAAGATTTGGGAATTGGAATTTACAGGACAGTTATTGGAATTCTTTTCATAACATGCAAAAATATAATCAAATTAAATGGGAACTTCGGAGACCCTTAAATAGTAACTAACCTGAAAGTTCAGAAATCAGCACCTGAGCTTGTCTGAAAGCAGTCTGCATATGGAAAGTATGGCCTGTGAAAAATCAGCTCAGAGCCCAGTCTAATCCCAATACTCCATGTATGAACTACTGAGATCAGAATACTGCTGCTGGAGAAATTTTTCTTTCCTATGAACTTCTTGTGACCTTTCCAGCCAAGTAATTTGTGTGCTTTTTCAAAGTAGCTAGAAAAGCAGACCTAGAATTCACCCACCTATTTAGAACTTCATACATTCGTTCAGTTTTCCAGCTACCAAGTCTGCACAGAGCAGCACCCTTTCCCCCCAAAAAGGTACAATCTCTTCACTGCTAGAGCCTGGAGGTGCTTACATGCTATGAATATTATCCATTTCAGTGATAGGGACATTGCCATTATTAAAGATGGAAACCAAAATGAAAATGTAATTACTTTTCTTTAAGTTGGCTTAATATCGTGCACTTTATGAATAAAGACTTATGCATTCCCAGATGCTGAAACTCCTGCCAACAAGTGGAGACAACTGTTGGGTAACAGCATGAACACCAGGTTTATTTACAAATCAATCAAACCTGCAGTAATTCACAGATGGATGGATTCCAATTCTGTTTTATTAAACAAGGAGATAGGGCCCAGGCCTGTGAGGAGCACAGCACTCACAAACAGATACTAATCACCTCCACTCGCACTGCAGGCCATTCACATTATGGATTATGGAAAATCTTTGAGGCTTGTGGTGACAAATACAGATTTGCAGAGCACTCAAGACACTACTGAGTCACCTCAGGTATTCATTAGTACTTGTGTATCCTACATTAATATTTGCCTGGTCTAGCAAGTCTTTCTGTGATATTAACACAGTTGTTGTGGGGCACCCATATGTGCTTAAAGGTCATTAGAATTAATAATTGCATTATTCCCAGGCAGAGCCCTTTAACTACAGCTAAATAGTTAGCTTTTTGAGAATGTCTAAAGGAGGAACATCTGCTAATTTTACACTTCCCTCCTCCTTGGTTACAGTTTCCCATCATCTCAACATAACCCAAACAACTGTCTAAATGGCTAAAAGTTCTATCCAAAATTGATCTGTACCACTGGGAAAATTAAGGGAACCTCTCCAGAATTTCTCAAAGCAAAATGAAGCTGACAGACTGATAAGACCACAAGGGAGGATGCAAAATTTTATCTACTGGAACCAAATCTGCAAAACATTACAACAATCACTCCCAAACTGGAATGGGTGTAAGGTAAGGAGCAGCTGTGTATCAGATTGGCCTCAGATATATATGTATTTCCAAATTAGGCAACTCCCTGATTAGCAAAGAAATGCTCTGTGGCTATTCTAAATTACACGAACTCCCCTAGCTCACCTAGCAAGTACAAATGACTGGTTGATACACATCTTTAGGCCATCTGCAAATAACTAAACAGCTGTCCATGCTTCCCACAGCTGTGATGATCCTGTGCATGCTATGGTGACAAACATCAAATAAAACACAGTGGAGAACAGACGGCAGCTGAGTTTTAAAGGGTTGGGGTGCCCAGCTTTCCACAGATGGAAGTGGCACAGTGTTCACTGAAGTTAAGAGGCACCTTTGCTTCTTAGTCAAACTACGTGGAGAAAGGAAAAATAATTAAATCATCTCTTTTAATAGGTATTCATTTAGCGCTTCTTTTATGAAATACATAAAGTATATGTATCTTATTTTTACAGTTCCAAATAAAAGTGCTTATTTTAAGGATCTTGAGTATTCACAGTGCTATAGGAGGGGATAAGCTTCACCCGAGGTGACCACAGTAACAATCTTAGTAATAAGCCTCAGGGCTATGTCAGACACTTCTACATCTTTCATAGATGACATTTCCTCACAGAACGACTTTCAGTGACATTTAGTCAAGGTGCTCAACTTCTAGTCCATTCTCATCAAGAACTAAATGTGAGCTTAACCATAACTATTTGTGCAAACATTTTCCTCAACTAGGACATGAAGTGTTCTCCAAATTAATTTAATGTAATGTGGAGGTTAGAAATAATTTAAAAATACCTACTACTGAGTTTTATGACAGCCAAATCACTACCTCAGTAAAGTGAGAAGCAGTTTTTAAGTATTGGTCTCATTTGCAAGGAGGAGATTTTAGGAGTTGCTGTATTAGTCCAGGTGAGACCCCATTAAAATTGCCTCCCTGCTATTATTACTACCAAGGAGTCTATTGCTTTACATAGGCACAGTAGCTCCTGTTTTGTGGGCTAATCAACAACAGATTTGGCTAGTCAGAGCCAAAGACAACAGCTTTGTAATAGAATTTGCGGAGTTGTCTTTGCATTGGCAAAAAATATTCCTGGTCTGTGGCCAGAAATTGAAAAGACAACAGTAATCATTGTGCGACTTCAACACAGCATTGGTTAAGAACTAAGAACAGATTCTACACTTCAAATGTACAAGGTACTCAACAGGAGATATTCTACACGAAAAATTCAGTGCTTGCTTTGTTATTTTCTGTAAGTCTTAATAGCAGGAAGATGGTTACATAAATTAGTTAATGGGAATGAAGCCTTTAATTATTGCAGAAAGAAGTGACGTCATGCATATTTAGAAATCAGATAACATAAATTCTCTGGCACAAAAAATTTCTTTTAACTAACAACCATTAGAAATCATAATTTCGGGAATAAATAGTTATGCAGTCATATTTTTGTTTTTAAAATTGTCTGTGGACTCTCATAACTTGCATCTCAGTAAGTTCTGGTTAGTAGACTACGATAGGAAAAAAAAGGGGAGGAGAAAAAAGGCTGTCTGGGTATTCAACAGAGAAAAGAGAATGTTTCTAGGTGAGAAAAAAACCCAAAACCAAAACTCCACCAACACTGAAAACAGACATTTACCTACGTATCATCTTAAGCAGGGCTCAGTAGGTCAGGGGAGTGAAGATGACAGATGAGCTCCCTGAAGAATCAATGTGCACTAGAGGATCCTGACTGCCTCAGACAGAGCTCGTGGCCTTCACACGCGCTTAAGCTGTTTGGTAGCTTTCCCTGTCTAATTCACCTGCGGATCCAGCTGGGCAGCACTCTGGGAGCAATGCAAGCCGTCATTCCCAAAATGGCAAAACTGCCAAAGGCAACGAGAGAAAAACATACGAGCTCGAAACGGAGCTGACCAGGAACCTCGTCATCTCAAGAAATTATCCCACTACCTGTAAAGACAACAAGGAAGGACTGGGACAAACAGTAGTCAGGCAGCAAACAAGAAAGTGTCAAAGATCATGACAGTGGGTGCCAGTGAGAAATGGGAATCAGTGCAGAACTGAAATGAGGCTTAAGATACATGGATTAGTCAAAGACATTTCACAGTCTCTGAAAGGAAGACTCCCCATGTGATGGGGAGACCACAGGGGTGACCACCTATTTTGATGGCTTTTATTTTCTCATCAACACGAATTCACCTCTCCAGGATTCAGGTTCATCCATGTGACTTTCATCTAATGGCTATTTCAGCTGTTTCTCTGGCAAAGAGAGTGATGACACTACTGTTTTTTGAACTATTTCAACTTCACCTGTCATGGCTTTGCTGCTCTAGGTTGCATTCCACTACAATATTCCCTTGTGCTGGCATTCAACAGTTAAATAAAAGTTTTAGAAGATAAAGGCTTTCATATCTCTCATGCTGCAAGACAAGCTTCAGCAAATGGTTGGTTGGTGGAGGCTTACAGACACCTCTCTGCATTTGTTAGCTATCTTCAGACACAAAAAATAGAAGTGGCTCAGACTGTTTTTATTGCAAGTGCCTCTTCTTGCAGTTTCCTCCTCTGTGAGCAACAGTCACAAAGAAATATCAAGCTGACATTGTTTCATCACTGTCACCCAGCTAAGGGCTTTGCAGAGATCCTGTTGTGAAAAGCTGATGCTTCACTCCGTAGGATTTATCTCTGCCCATGGCACAGAGCTTCTGCCAGAGCAGTTTTCAGTCTCCAAGTGTGGAAGAGAGCTGGGTGGTAGTTCCAGAGAAGTACTCTAAAACTATAAGAACTGCTATGAACACCTTCTCTAACCTTCCTTGTACAAATAGCACCATAATTTTCCCAGAGAATGGCGTATTTTTCCCAGGATTTGACATTTAGAGAACTATCCAGTCCCACGTATATAACATTAAGGTATAGGCAACCACTTAGGAAATTGCATCGTTTTACAAGCCTGAATTTATCTCACTTTCACTGACAGCTACTGATCCCTGTTATGCCTTTGTCTGTGAGAGCAATCTTTATCTTACACGGAGTATCATTCCCATGTGTGTCTAGACACCGTGCTGAAATCTGCTGGTGAAGACACGAAACAAGGGCTAAAGACCCCACAGAGCTTAGGGACTGCACTGTGAGAAGACAGAAAGCTGCTGTCACACAGTCACAGGGAAAAGAAATTCAGCATTGCAAACTTGAGGTCAGTATCTTTAAATAATACTGATGATGATCAGATGCATGCATTGATTCCTGGAGAAACGTGAGTTGGGAAAAAGTCAGGTCTGTGCTCTGGAAGGGAACTAGTATCCAAATCTGGTAGAAGCTGATTAAAATGTTATGTATCATCAAAAAAAAAAGGAAAAGGGAAACCAAACTGCTTCTGAAACTGAAATTCAGAAATATAAAATATTGACTAAAATAAAATGTTTATTCAAACCAGACCTGTAAGATCTTTTCCAGAGAGCAAAAACTTTCCAAAACAGCTTCCTGTTGAAAATCCATTTCACTACCTAAGAAAAACAATTCTGATAGCAAAAATTGTCATCAGGTTTTCTGGCATCCAGTGGGGGGGAAGCCTAATCTTCTGCCATAAAAGCATGAAAGAGAGGAGACCATAATTTAAGAATTCATGAAAAAGACTTAGGAGTGTTCAGCACAAACCCTTCTATGCATAGCAAATGTGCTACACCTGTCACTCTTCTGATGACTTCCCAGTTGCTGGTGTTCCACTCCTCTGAGCCCACCCTGAGCAGCAGACAGCAGATGCTCTTTAACCCAGAGTCAGCTGCAAAGGAAAAGCCACCAAAAGAGCATAATCCTGCTCTGTTTCCTCTTACAGTCAACGTTTATGCAAAGCAAATAGCCTTTGGCTCCTTTTGTCAATCTGGTAAGGAGTGAGCAGAAAGGGAAAAAAAAATCAAAATAGAAGAGATGAAAAACAGGTGCAGAGCACATAAAGGGAAAGGGAAGAAGGCGAGTAAAAAAGGGTGAGAAGTCCAAGGAAAAGATTTACTGGAAGCAGGGATAATAAAGAAAAAATCCCAACATATCAAAGGAGAGAAAAAATTAGGTAGAAAATAAAGAGGATATAGGACTGAAGGAAAGATAAGGCAAGGCAAATACATCAAAGGCAGCATTATAAAAAGACATAATGTATTTCACTCAGACAGCTCCTTATTTTCCAGCATGAGAAATTTTGCTAAAGTGTTTAGTAAAGGTATGAATTTGATGGACAACCAGATGGTACTTCAAACACATGGACACATAAAGAGCAGGAAGAGATAAGGCACAGGATTACACAATCTTGCAAAAGCTGCCGCTGTCAAGGCACATGATAGTGGCAGGTAAAACTAGGAGACAGTGAGCATATAATAAAAGCTTAAAAAGACACAAGAGGGGAAAGCATACTCTGTGCAAGTGTAAGAAGCAATCATGAACATGACTGCAGCATGAGACTCTCCTGTTTTAAAGACTGATTTATTTTTGAGTACAAACACAGACATGTACTAGAAATATGGCTGAAGATTTAAGTTTCTCTAACAGAGAGATTTTTGAAAGGGCAAAGGAAAAGCAGAAATAATTTCTGTCTTCTAACAGAAACTAGTGAAATGGAAAGGGAAGAAGAATAGGAACATTTTAGCTAAGCATCACAGGATGTAAAGCCAGAGAGATCTTTATCAGATACTGATAGAGAACTCCTGCATAATTAGAAAATGCAAGAAATCTTTCATAGTGAAACTTGTTAGACACCCAGAGCTTTGATCCTGAGGATGTGGAAATGCTCTGCTACTATGAGAATAACAATTAGGTGCAAAAGCTTCTCAAGTGCTCCACAAATCAATTTAACCCAAACAATAAAACCGTAGAGCTTATTGTGCTGGGTCTGAACCCAGGCAACCCACAACACACATTCAACTAATGCTGACACATTTTACAGCAATCTTAAGATTAGGCATATATGTTAATTAAAGATGAAACTACCCACTAGGCTCTGGAGTCCATTCTGAACACGGCTGTGTAATGTAAGGCACATTTAATGTAATGTAACAGTGACCATGCTAAAAAAAAAAGAATTTTTTGACATGGACTGCAAGATGAAACAACAGAGGAGCACAGTTTAATGATGTGTGATTTATAAAGCTGGAAGCCAGAGAATAATGTGATGTATAATTCCCTTTAAAATACATATATTATCTGGTGAGATATTCTTACAATGACTTTCAAAAAAGAGATGTCTTGTAAGGAGAGTTTTGAACAGTAAGAAGCAAACCAAAGAGCATATAAGAAGGGAGGAGCCCAAGATATGGAACAAAGTATGAGGAAGAATAAAATCCCATATCATTAAGCCCATTTCAGTGACAAATGATGATGGTTCCTAGACAAATATGTCAGTAGGAAGGGGCTGTCTTGGCAGAAAACCATACAAGGCCTGCCATGGTATGGAGCACTCCACTGCTGAGGTCCTATCTCATGATAAAGTCTCATGACACTATGGAATACAAATTAATTTTAAAAAGCTATGTCTCATTAAGTGTGTAGCACAAGAGAGCACTTGCCAATCCACCCTATTCCATGTATCCTTGGAGGAACTGCATTCCTGTGCAGATGTAATGCTTCTATCCATGTTTAAGAAGTACACAAGACATACTTAAGCCAGGACTCTATGGAGTTACATGACTGTAATTTTCATTTCTGGGGTTTGGGAACTAAAAAGATAAACATTTTTTTCCCCTCTAATTTTGTCTCAAATTGAAAATACCTTTCCAATTTACAGCAGGAACTACCATATACATAAAAACAGTTAAACACATCAAATTCGAGACCAAAACTCTGACAGACCCTCAGGTCTAGGAGTATAATTGAATATCACTATGATTATACTGTCAGAGGCAAATGAACAGGCACTTCACTTTATTAACATTATTTATTGGCCACTCTTGAGAGGGAAAAGAAATGAACAATTATATTAAAAAGCTATTATCTTTAAGTAGCACAGAATAAAGTACGCTAGCTTTTCATACTTCAGTGTGGAATAGCAATAAAACAAACAGTATCATTTTTTCATCGTCTCCTTCATTTGTCCTCGGTGCAGTTTTCTAAGGTTTGTTTCAAATAATTTATTGAAGAGGAGACAGAAAGTAAAGAATGCCCTTGTTAGGCCTCTCCTGTAAAACACAGCTGCATGGTACTGCTGTTTCATACTCAAACAAGATTTACAACCAATCTATTAGAACTGGTGAAAGAAGAGGTGTTTCCCCCCGTCCGTTTTTGAACTAAAAACCATTGTTTCCAGCAAGTGGTAAGAACCTGACTCAGTAATTTTCAGCCTGACGTGGCTGAACAATTACTTCGAATTACACTAATGTGGCCAGTGCATCAGATAGTAGATATACAGCTGGTAGATTAAATATGATGAATTTTTAAAGTTAAGGTTTCACCTAAGAGGCTTGGGTTTTCTTCTCCAGGTAACAGAAATTGTAGTTCTCAAGAGAATTACATTCTGAGATACTACATCCAAAGGCACTCATGAAAAGCAGGATACTCTGAGGGGTCTGTGACCCCTGCCCATCCACATTCAGGACCTGGTCAGAGTGTGCAGTGCCTGACCTGAGGCTGAAGCATCCAGATTTCATTTCCAGAGAAACCAAAACATGAAATGAGAAGAGCACTGGTCATGAACAAAGGCTGGGGTCACATCCCACTGTGGAATCAAGACACAGCACAGTAAAGCCTGTGTGAACACAACCAGTTGCAAAATATTTTGCCACTTCCTTCTTCTTACAATTGTCACGTAACTCCCCTAGACTGTGTGGTACAATGGATGCAGTTGGCTTTAAACCTTATCCTTTAGCAGCTATGCCTTTGCAGAAGGTATGAGAATTTAATATTACTGCAAGGTATAGTGTTACTAATTAACATCTTTCTACATTTTGCATCTCTTGCCTCAGAACCATACTCCTTACATAGACCGCATTTGTTTCTGAAGCACCCTGAAATTCTTTCCTTTGCAAGATGCTAAGCAAAAAGCACTGTGATGGTACTGGATGGTAATACTGTAGGAAGCAGCCCTGTATTAGTAAGATGACAGATTACATGGACTACTCAATCTTTTCCATATCTGATTTCTATGAGTCAATGATTGTATTGTTCACTCCCTTCTGCACCAAAGGAGTCATCAAGTGACTGTTACTCAAATGTAGCTGAAAGGGCAGAAGTGAGGCTTGTCTTGAAATGAATACTGTTTCTGTGCAGGTTAGGTATGCAGAAATTATTGGGAAGTGGAGAAGTTGTTGGGCTATCCCTTCATAAAGACCTAACTTCATCAGTCTGGCTCGTGGTGTATGGAGGCAGACGTCACTTGAAACTCAGTCATCTCACATGACAAAGTACCATGAGCTCCATCAAACAAGTGCTGCACAATAATGAGTTCTTTTAGGCCTTCGCTTACATGAGAGAAGTAGAAAGTGTCCTCTTCTCTCACCAGGAAAAGACTCTTAAGACTGCCAACACCGAACTAGTTAGTTTTCTCTCCCTTTCTGCTGAAAATGTTCCTGTCCTCTGTGATGTGGAGTGAAGGGAGGTAGGACAGAAATATCTGCATCAATTAGTGAGCTACACTAACCCACAGACTGCCACAATATTCTAACAATCCAAGCTAACATATACCATTTTAAAGACAAAATACCAACGGTACTAGGACAAACCACTGCCTTCTCAAAAGCAAGCCATTCTCCTAGGACTATATACCAAAAGAAGGTGCTCCAGATCACCAGTCAGCAGTTAGTGTGGATGCGGATACAGTTTTGTTCCCGAGCAAGATTTTCTTCTTGCTGTGTCACTTCCTACTGCAGAGATCTGCGGACAGCCATTGTATGAATGTCACTGTATACAAATGTTGCAGATAACCGAAGCAGAAATCTAACTGCTTTTGCAATCAATTTGCTTGGAGGATCAATGAAATCTTCAATGAATCAATACTTCACCACTTTGTAGAGAAAGCTGTACCTTATGATCCAAAGCTCAGCGGAGTCAGTGTCCTTCCATTATCTTTTTTCCCACTGTCTGCAGTGGGCTCTGAAGGAGATACATGACCCAGCCATGAGGCTGAAAGATGCAAGACTCAACAAGAAAAAAAGTGTCTCATCTAATGACAAAACTCTGAAGTGGCTGTCCCAAGCAGTACCAGGGACTAATGTTATTTTGCTGTTCTAGTCCTTGAAGGTCAAATTCGTTCCTTTCAATTCAGTTTAAGCTAAACTAGTTACGTAGCAGCACCAAATGCCCCCTCCCCCTGGCATCACTGAACACATGGGCACTAAAGCACTCTAGAACCTCACCAGAGCAGAACTAGCAAGCAGAAACGTGGCTCACCAGGGAATGCAGTGGGACAGCCTGTCAGCTATAAATCCTGAATTTTGATAAACACAGAGAACTAGATTTTCAAAAACTGCAGAAAGCCAGGCCTACATGATGGATCCAGGAGCTCTTCTGAGATCCTAAGGATGGCAGCACCTCCCAGCAATGCCTCAATGGATAGGGCTCAGAGATGCACTAATCTCCATCTCCCTCCCGCACTGAGTGAGTTTCTATTAGGAATCAATCTTGGTTGCCTGGAACAGAAAAAAAATTATGGCAGACTCTGGAAGGCTGAAAATCTCCAGCTCTCAATTAATTTGCACTTATCCATATGTAAATTCAGTGTGAATGCTCTCAGCACATTTTCTTCATTAGAATTCCACAAAAGTTTAGGAAAACAATTGTTTTAATAAGGAAAAAAATGTAGCTACAGTACTGAATTAAGTCTGTAAAGACAGAGATCTTCAACTTTAGTGTTTAATTTGCACATCACTACAAATCTACAGGGCAGCCCAAAGCCCAAACTATTTCCAACACATCTTAAAATATGTAAAATGTAAAGCTAGTCATTGATCAAGGAACAAAAATCTGAGTACAAAGGAAGAAACAGTTATTGAGCTGAAAGCTCCCAGGCTGAGGCTGGCCCCTTTGCAGCACATGTGGAGGGACACATCTAAATTTGCAGTGGGATGGCCGTGCCCTCCTCATGCAGTCTGGCACACACACACTCTGCACTTGAGGGCCAGAGAGGGAGGGGAGAAGTCAGAATCATCTTAGACCACTTATGAGATTCATGTCTCAAAGATACAGCTGCTACTTGATGCTGTGTGTATGAGCCATTAAAAAAAAAAAAAAAGGCATCTGCCCTTTATTTCAAGGGGGCTATCATAGGTGAGGCACATGACTTAGAATTTGTGATGGGATGCACTGGAAAAGTAGAATATGGAGAATGCAAAACTGCCTGCCTAATATATGTTCCTGGTGCAAAATACGTAGGATGCGATTTACTTCATATATTAACAGTATCTGTTCTGTGAGATAATCTGATGCACCTCAGAATCCCAACTGAATGTTACAAATTATGTAGAATATTAACAGATTTAATTTTTACCCACATATGAATCACGTACAGTCGCAGTTAACATTCCTCCCTCGCCTCAAGCACCCGACAGGTTCCCAGGTTAGAAGTGGTCTGTGTAGATTCCCTCAAATATGAACTGTAGAGAAGGAAGTTCTCACCTTGAATCACCTTCTGGAAGGCTCTCTTACTGTCTCTATTCAGAGCTCAGAGGAAATGTTATGACGTGCTACAACAGGTAGTAATTCTACTTCAAATTAATACTAAGTTAATAAATGTATCCAGACACAGTGGCTAGGACCTTTTCAAACCTAGATAATAGCTAATTTGGTCTGTATGAGAAAAAACTTCAATGAGAAACCCCGGCCAACACCACGGATTATTCTTCTGGAGAAAAAACCCACATCCTCTATATTATTAGAGTACTTTTCTGCTAGCGAAGTTGATCTAGGAGAAAAGCAAAGCACCTGAAATAGAAATTCTAGATGCCTTTGTTCCTTCTCTGGTTGGACTCTACTTAGTTAAAAAGCAAACAAAGTCATACTCACAGCTCCTATGCCATCCTTCAAGCCAATAAAAAGAAATATGCTAGTTTGCACGGGCTGTATCAGATGACATACAAGCTAAGGACATCCTAGCAGGGGAATCCCACAGCTCCACATTCCCTGTGAATGCAGATAGCACGACTCCACCTCACCCTTCTGGGTGTGCAAGCAGTGACCTCAGTACGAGCTCCCTGAAAGCAAAGGCTTTCCATGGGGTGACAGAACTGGTTCAAATTGCACACTTTGTGCTGTTTGGTGCTCTATAAATAAATCCTGCAGAGTCATTTTTTAAGATTTCCACAACAAGCTTTGATATAATACTACCCTGGTTTTGATCTGGGGGTGGTGGGAGGGAGCTCTATGAACCCTCCTTCAACTTCACCCACAGTATCTTGCTACAGTTGCCTACAGATTTTAAAATCAGGATGCACCAATTGAGCAAAGGGTCATTGCTCATGCTTCTGCACTGTAGCAGAAAACAGGAAATATAATTTAACAGAGAGCCATGAGGTAAGTTCTTTGGCAGGAGGAAGAGAGCCTTGGGAAGAAAGTGGCAAGGGCAAAGCACTACGAAATGACAAAGTAACATGGTTAAGGCAGGGAAAGAAGCACAAGGGTAGAGATGGAGAAACAAGGGTGAGAGGAGCAGATAAAGCAGAACAAAAGAGGTAAAGCGACAATAAGAGAAAGAAGGCAAAGCATACAGAAGAGAAGAATGTATGTAAGGGGAAAAAAACCTCTCTTAGGAGTAGTATTACTCTTATGAGTAACAGTTACTTAGTAAGGGCAGAAGTCACATTGTTATGCAACAGGATACACTTTTCTGTATAGGAAGAGTTTGTTTAAGCTTCTATGAAACCTCAAAAAAATCTGCGGGAGGAAAATAAAAAATTAAACGTGAGTAACATCATATTTCTTTTGACTTTTAAATTGCTTTTTAGGTCATATTTCACCCTCCCCTCTCAACCTCCAAGTATTTTCCAGGATGGAATTTTCTTCTTCCCACTCCAGGATTTGGCGTGGGCAGAGCACTGCAGATGCTGCTGAACTCAGAAACCAAGAAACTGATTCATTTTTCCCTTGAATCTTGTGCTATCATTTAGACTGGGAACAAGCAAATGTCAAAGGCTGCAAGTTAGAAACTTGCGGCCACAATTTTACACAGTCTGAACATTTGCTTTGTCCCAGAGTAACAGTGGTACCAGAGGGAAAGTAAAGCTCTGAATGCCTGCTAGATTGCTAAATAGCTAAGAATAATTCTTTTTCCTTCTGTTCCATCAGACTTGCGCTCTAAAACTCCTCTCAGTTTTGACTATGTGAAGGACCGGTTTTCTCTAAGGTAAGCCCAACAACCATTACTCCACTGCACAAAAATCCTTAGAATGAAGACAACCTCATCAAATCAATGAGCAAAGTCCTTCAGTCTCACTGATCATGTTCCACAAGTTCAGATTAATTTTTGAGTTTCCTTTCATTTCAGCCTCCGGTGCTGTACAAACCCACTGCTGGGTATCAATTCAGTACTCAGAAAGGATTCTCAGAACAAATCCTATGGAGTCATACGACATAAAAGAATGACATAAGCTGCTTCCAGGATAATTGATACTATATTTTTTAAATCTGAGGCCACTTTTAGTAAGAAAGTTTCCTTCCCTACTTCATCCTAGACTTTAAAACAAACCAAAGCTCTAACATTTTAAAAGGTTAGACACATTTTTTACTCCCACCGTTTCTTAATAAAACACCATTTGTGTGGGAAAACAGCTTAGTGCATACTTTAAAACAGGCAAACCATTAATTGATCCAACATGTTGGCAGTTTTAGAGAAACTTACCAGAGAAGAACAAACTATGCTGCATCTAAACTTTTAAAACAGCCTGACCTTTACTTTGAGGGTGCATAAGTACGCCAAGCTCCTACTACTTTATACTTCTTAGTATATAATCTGTGATACTTAAAGTAGCAAGAAGTATAATCTGAATACTGCTAAACCATGGGCAGATTATAAAGCACAGTTTTAAGAAGCTCAAGAGGTTATAAGTTGCTTGTGTCACAAAACCAAAGGAAAGCACTAAAAAAAAAAAACCATCTTCCACCAACCCTACCAAAGAAACACTAATTTGCCCAATACAAATGGTTAATCTCTGAAACAGGCTGGACACAAGAGGTTCCAAAAGTCCTGCTTTTGCATCAGCAGTATTTTAGCACTATAGTTAGGCAACAAATTGCTTCTCAGCACATCCAAGCTATCTGGTTTACTGTGGAAATTTTACATGTCATTAGAATAACATCCTGTTTTGCAGCATTTATGTTTCAATTTACCCCAACTCTACTAAGATTCAACTGGCATGAAACAGCTGGGCATCATTAGTTACTGGATGGAAACCAAAATGAGATTTCCCAATAGGTGGCATTTTATCTCCATGGCATAGGCAGCTGGTATAAAAGAGAAGTGACCCCTGGCAGAAAACACTGTCCCTCAATATAAATCTGGGGAACTGTTTTTAAGACACTATTTCAGATCAAGCACTGGTACAAAAGCAGTGGGGTTTTTCTGTGGGCATAAGCCAAGGTTTAGGTTGGTTCGAATGACTGGATTTTGACTGGGTGCTAGTTGACAAGCACATGTTGGGACCCGACCACCCATGTGCATGCACAAACTCCACCCATGTGCTGACACAAACTCCACCAGAACATTCACCTGGGAGAGGGAAACACTCCCCCCATCCCAGCCCTGGACAACATACCTCATGTTCTCACCAAATCAGATACTCGACATTCCTACTCGATCTAACAGCTCTTACACTATCGCAGCCGAGACTGTGGACACCGTGTTCTCCACTTCGTTGCACCTCCTGATAAGCCTGCACCACAACACCACAACTTCCTCCTCTTCCGAAGCCCTCAGTCACACTCGATCCCACACGGCACCTGCCAGAGGACTCTCAGGACACAAGGAAACACTGGTGCCCCACAGTGGGATCAGCGTCCCATGCCTCTGACTAGATCCAAACTTTACACGTCCCAAAGTTTTCACCCCTGGAGCACTGGCGTGCACTGCTATGGAAATGCTAGCAGCACATTCATCCTTTGCCATGGCAGCACGGAGAGGAGCTCCATGGCCTTCACGATGGGCACCCACCACCCAGCGACACCCACAGCCCACTCTGCTCCGTCATGAGGTGCGAGGACACCTTCCCGCAGTAGCTCCCACCCCAAGAATGCGGGACGGCAGAGCGGACTGGAAAACGGGGTCCATCCGTCTGCCCGCTCAGCACACCCCTGGGGGTGGCACGGCTCACCTGCGTGGGGCATGGTGATGGTCTCGTTGGCGTTGCTGGAGCCCATGTTATAGATGACGACGGCAGAGGCGTTCTGGGCGGCGGCGTGGCGGATCTTGTCCTTGTAAGTGCAGTTTCCCCGCGGGATCAGGGCCACCCAGCTCTTGCCCGGCGCCGGGGCGTTGAAGCGGGTGCCGGGGTCGCAGGCGAAGCGGTCGGCGGGCGAGGCGGAGAGGGCCACCTGCCCGCGGGCGTCCTGCTTGGGCGACTGCTCGCCGTAGCGCCCACACTCGCTCTTCTCGCTGCGGAGCTCGGCGCTGCCGGCCGCCGGGTCGGCGTAGGTGATGTTGACGAAGGCCGTGTACCACTCCTCCTTCTCGGCCACGGTGAAGTCCAGGCACAGCAGATGCACGAAACAAAAGGACAGCAGCCATGTTGAGAGCGCCAGGCTGCGGCACGCTTGGATCACAGACAGTGCCATCTTCATCTGCCGGCCCCCCCGCCCTCCCGCCCGGCCGCCGGCGGTCCGTGTGTGCGTGCTCGCCCCGAGCC
>VYZQ01058490.1:8059-18295 GCA_013400655.1 Mystacornis crossleyi | reverse complement strand
GGGAGCGGCGCGGCGTCGCCACGTGGCGGCAGCGCGGGAGCGGCGGGGGCCGGTCCCAGGGCCGCCCATGCCGGGATCCCGGCATCTCCCGGGAGCGCAGCCTGGGACCTCGGAGCGCCCGCTTTATCTTCAGTTTTGCTCTGGTTTTCCCGCTTTTCCTGACTGCTGCGGGAGACGCTAAGAAACTTGCAAACGTCAGCGTTACAGTGTAACGATGGCGCGCGGCTCAGCGGGGTGCTCGCTTGTACAGAGGTTTCTAAAAACACACCGAATGCATTTCTGGCTGTACTTTCCGGAATGGGAAGGACAGGCGCGTTTACTAAAATCAGGTGTGACTGACAGGAGCACAGAAAGCCCCAAAGAACGATGGAGCTGCTCTCTGGAGGCAGTTAAACTACGTGTTTAATTTTGGTTCGGTGAAAGCCCAGACTTGGGGGGTTTTAGCGTATGAAACAGCCCAGAATAATTTTGGCTATGACTGACGCCTTTCAAAAGGATCAAAACACAGCTGGACTCTATGCCTGTCTATGCTAGTGAAAATGATGGCCAAAATTCCACTTTTCTATCACTGTATTCAGTAACAAAAGAATGTCTTACAAGATTTGATGGTAGTATCTATTTTAGCCCCTGTTAGTAAAACCTGCTGCTGGAAATACCACTCACTTTCATTCAATGAGTGCCTAAGTATCTCACTCACGTCAACATTTGCCTCTTTCCAGTTCATGTTCATAGCTGCCCATGATCCAAGCAAACAAGCCTTAACCATGTTTTACACACACACATCCTGCTTTGAAAAAGTCAATTCCCCACAGCTGAAAAAAAAGTGCATTTGGGAGAAAAATGAATAGGGGAATAAAATAGAGAAGTCTACAGGCAAATATGGTAATTTACCATCAAGCAAGAGGAAAACTTTCCTTGAAAGGCCATTCTTGAAAAAGCAAAGTCAGCAAATGAGAAGAAAAAAATTACCATGTGGAACTAACATTGAAAGGCAAAAGTAGATGGCAATCAACATTAATTAGAAAGTGTTGAGATTTCATCAGAGAAGCAAAAGCCCTAAGAGAAAAATCCATGCCTGAAAGGGCTATGGGCAATAAAGCATTTGTATATTTAGAAGTGTAAGGAGTATTACTAGAAGAAAAGGCTAAAAGATAGTATATATTATTAATAAATACTTCAGAATTGTATTTGGAAAGAAAGGGAGGACATATTTGCTAGATTATGGACTCGGAAGAAGCATCTCCTAAGAACATATGAAAAACAGCAGACCCAGGAAAATGGCACACATATACCAATACAATACCAAAAGGATGGGCAGGAGGACTGAGAGAGTAACTATCTTTCTGACACTACTTCAAGTAAATATTGGCATAACAGGAAAATCTTGAAAGATTTAGCGTTCAGTTTCCTGATAGATCCAGAAAAGCTAATTATGCTGACCAGTTAGTTACAGGCTGATTAGGCTGACATTAACCAACCCCAAGAAAAACCAGAGAGAAAAAAACTCAGTGTATGGACAAAGTGTTTTTATGGAAAGTGGCCTGCCGAGCAAACATGATTCATGTTTTTGTGAGGAAATTATCAGTGTGCTTAGTAAAGTTACACAGCCACATCCATAACAGGTTTTTGAAAAGTGTGCTATTCAATGATACATGACATTCTCATTGCACTAGAACCTATTAGGAACCAGATAAGATGAACTTGGTTGAAACAGAATGTGCTTTAATAGAGCTTAATATAAAAACACATCTCTAGGTGACAAAGTACCAGCCACTCTGGCGCAGTACTGGAGAGTGTGTGGTTTACTCTGCACACAGGGAAGGGTTTGGGGGTCAGAGTAGGAAAGAATTGTCCTATATTCCTAGGGAAAAGGGGCCTAAAGAGGATACAGCTATCCTTGGATATTTCAGAGGAGCAACAAGTAGGAAATAGTAGATTTTCGCTGTGCTTGAAACGGCAGTGAGACAAATATTGAAAGCTGTCCAGTTTTGGTGTCTGCATTTAAAAAAAAAGATACTGAAATGCTTGAGAACCTTAAGAAAGGAACCCTAAAAATAATTTTAAGTAGTTCCTCTCTGGGGAGAGATTTCAGGTGCCCAATCTATCCAGCTTTTCAAGAAAAGAGGTGATGTGATTACATGGTGTAAGTACCATCACAGGGATATAGCAGCAGCTACTAATAGGCTCTTTAAGCTAGTGGCTAAATCATAACAGGAACCGAAGCTTAAACTAGACAGTGCAGCTCAGAGTAAAAGTATCTGATTAAACAGTACTTGTCTACTGGAGAAAATTCAGAAGTGAGACGGTCCTGGGAACTGAAAGACAATCTGCTCTTATATTCAAATGAAACAAACAAATACTGATTGAAAGCATGCTTCAAGTGCAAGATGTGAAATTCTTCACAATCAGTCTAGTGATCACGTCTCACATTGAAAACACTTCTGAATAAAGAGAACAGAATACTTGATTACTTTTCTTGCTGAAAGCTGAACTACAATTAACTAGGTCAATACTTCGCCTTAAAATCACCCAGTGTGGTGTCATAGTTCATGGTGGTTCTTCCCATGTTGTTGCTGTTCACGGAAATATCTGAGGTTCCCCAGAGCTCTGTTCTGGTCCTGGCACAAGAGCACCATGCTTTCAAGAACAGCTGTAAATGTTTCTTCTCAGGCCAGCAAGACATTTGCCACCACCCTACCATAGGTTTTCTCCTTCAAAAAAACCCAAACCCGTAGAAGCATACAAGGCATTGTCACAAATCTCATTGCCTGAATTACAGTGAAAAGCACAATCTCTACTTTTATATGCTACTGAAAATAATTTTACAGTATCAGTAGCATTGGGATGAGGGGTGTATCTCTGGATTTTGAATGTTATGTATGACTTTAACAACATATTACAAATTCTCCTCCCTGTTTTCCATGTTTCTGAAGTGACAATAACTCCAGCTGAACTACACCTTGCAGAAAGCTACAAGACCACCATATTCAAACCTGAGTGCGTGAAATAGGATTAATAAGTAGAAGAGAAGTGGTATGTGGGGAACTCCAGCTCCAGATTCTTGAAATATAGAAACCCAGAAGCTGGATTTAGGCAACAGCTGATAATGAGCAAAGGACACACTGAAATTCACTGCATGACTACCTCTAGCATATGCCACAACACTACTCTTTCACAAGGTGAAATTCATTAGTTTATACCCTTTTTGGTTTAAGAGGTAATTGCTGTGCTTACACTGTGCTGGATTGTGTCTGTACCAAATCCCAAATGATCTCAAAGGAAATAGCAGAAATTTCTTTAGTTAAAAGTGAGGAATCTCCACCAGGTTACTAAGCCCCTCTTTTATGGAGTTCCATAGTGTTTTTTGGACCTCTATCTGAGCTTCTTGGCACAGTCACTGCCAAGAGGTAAAAGGGCAAAAGGTTAAAAAGTAGGCTTTAAAAGACTAGGCTGCCTAAATTCTGCTGAAGTAGGGATTTACCTGGAATTTAGGAATCTTTATTCAGAAGAATACTGAAGGTGGCATTGCAGGATATTGAAAAAGCCTGTATTAGGTGTGTTGGCTCCCTTTATCACTAGAGGGAAGATCATCCAGGAAGCAATACAGAGCGTGCAAACTGGATGCCTTATTGTATCTAGGACCTAAAAGTCCCAAAGGTCAGTGATTCTATGCTGAACTGGGCAGAGGCAAAAGCAAACTTTCTCACTACCACAGGGTAGGTGAGAAATCCCTCCTCTCGCTCCTCTAAGGAGGTTCTGGTCAGTTCCCTCTGCCTTGAGTGTGACAGTCCCCACAGGGTTAGGGCCTAGCAGGTGTGACTGGGAGAGACTTGGGGTTAGTGCTAACCTCAGTGCAGCCTGAAGGTTTCTTGATGCTGATGGGCAGCAGGAAAGCTGATTGAAATATGATCTTTCTGCGGGTGCTCAGGAAAAGAAGTTCTTTTGCCTTCCCTGGCTATCAGACTGAAATTGATTCTGTTTTACAGCTGGAGAAGAGCAGAAGAGATGTTAACACTGGGAGACCATTCAAAGAATAAAGCAATACCATCCCCTCACCCACTTGCTGCCAATACTGTGCTTTGAGTTACAAACCCCACTGTCAGTTCATTTAGGGAATTCACTGAGCAACACATCTTTTCTTGTCCTAACTGACACTGATAACACTCCATCCATCTTCCTATTCATATGCTAATAGCTACAATACCTTTCACTTTATTCCAGAATCCTGCCTTAGACTGGGACACTGCTTCATTCTATTGTAACATTCTCTGAATTACTACAGTTGCCACTGTAGTTCTGGTTTCATTTACTTAGGTAAATTTGAAGTGTTCTTGAGAATGCTTTGACACGCTAAAGAAAGCTTCTGAGTAAAGTGTCCCCCCCCCCCAAAAAAAAAAATCTGTGTTATAGCCAAAATAAACTGCTCACTGGAGCTATAGGAAAACTTCAATAGAATTTATGGGGAAAGTGATATTTTTATTTGAAAACTATGAAAAGAATTCTAAGGAGCCTTACCTTCTTTGATCTCTATTAAGTTTTCATAGTGAGATAGTGCTCCCTGTGTTCCAAAGGCAAAAACTGCCATGTCTCATCATATTTGTTTAGTGTTTGCTTTCATTAAAGATTTTTTTTTGGTGAAGCACAACACCCCAGGAGATGGCTACTGATGAACACCTTTCTGCCTGCTCCTTATACTATTACACTTCCTAAAAATATACAGCATTTGAAAGAAACAGTCACCTTTCTGCAGTTTCTTTCTCTTTGTAATAGCTCATTCAGCTCCCTTAAATTTTCAGCATTTTCCACATTTCTCATTAATCTAATCTAGAGGCTTACTCAGCCCTTAGTCAAAATACTGGCTTTTCCTTTGCAGTGTAAAAATATCAAAATGTTAGTTTTCTCCTGTTACTAGATTATTTCCCTTGCTCTCCTATAAAGGGAGGTATTTAAATGTCTCATAGAAAAAGTGAACACGCAAAACCCAGCCCCAGGTCTGCAGGGCAGCCAAGGTGGCACTTCCTGCCATCCCAGCCAGGTGGTTTCTCCTGCAGGACACCAGGAACTTGATTATAAGTTCTCACCTTACGTACTGTTCCTTTCCTACTTGTCTCCCTCTAAGGCAGAGCATGTGTAATCAAAAATATCAAAGGTTGACCAGGACTCCCCAAGCTTCTGTTATTAAGCTTAACATCTTCCACAGTCCACAGCATGAGGGAACTACTATGATGAGCATCTCCCTGAAAGAGTCATCCCGACCAGCTGAAGACAGCACTTAGCTTAAGTGTGGAATGGTGCTCAAATTTATATTTCTGCATCTGTGCTCGCTGCTCTGGTGCTGACAGGCACAAAGAGAGTGAAGCACAGTCCTGCTGAGGCAGAATATCTTAACACACAGCTCCAAAATGGTGTCAGTTTCTAGTGTTTTAGTCATCTTGCAGGGGAGATATTGTGAAGAACCTAAACCAAACTGTAACCAATAAAAGAGATTCTTTCTTAAAAACAAGACAAATTGGAACTGTATTAATCAAGACTGCATAATGAGTAGAACCTGCTGCCGAAGCTGCAGAGAAATATGTGATTAAAGATGATCATGATGGAAATTCATGGGATCTGGAATGAAGAGAGTAATGATAAGTGCTCGTGGTACAATGATAAATCTTGGAAATAGAGGTTGCCAGCTTCATGCCATTCTGTAATGCCTAAAAGAAACACAGAGTTGAGTCTCTGTGCAGAAAAACCACACTGTCTATTGTAGACAATAGATATTAAATATTACTGCAGTTTTCAAATTAGTGGCAGCCTCCTGCTTTGCACTATTTTGGTTGAGACATATCAGTGAATATGCAGTAGAACAGACAGTCACACAGACTAAGTTACTTGCTCAACAGACATCCTGCATCTTGCTCCTTAAGCAATCACCAACAAGCCTCTGAATGCAATAATGAAAAACAGATGTATCCAGGATAATGGTGGGGAGGATTTTATGGGGCAGTTCAAATATATGCAGAGATTCCTGGTCTTGCTTGAGAGACAGGAAACATATACCTGAATTGACTGGGCATTCTGTACTCATACATCTTGCTAATGACCTTAAACAGAGGATTTAAACAGTATCACAGATGCTTGGCTAAATGGAGGACAGTAGTACGTTCTCCTGAAAACAGATGGGTGAGGTTACTAACAGAGATTTCCCAAGAGAGATTCCTGGGATTGATCACAGTTAACATGATCATAAATGACCACTGTGCATACAAACAAAATGAAATATTAATTGATGGCGTAAAATAAGGTGCCATTGGCAATGGAGAGAAAGGCATGTATGGAATAAAAGAAAAACTTATTG
Source organism: Mystacornis crossleyi (assembly GCA_013400655.1). Taxonomy (NCBI): domain Eukaryota; kingdom Metazoa; phylum Chordata; class Aves; order Passeriformes; family Timaliidae; genus Mystacornis; species Mystacornis crossleyi. The sequence goes on along the minus strand of VYZQ01058490.1, from coordinate 11,952 downwards.
ATCCAACCAAGAGAGATGTGATGAAATTCAATAGTGCATAATGCCAGGTCATGAATTTACAGACTGAAAACACATATTTCTGCTCTTAACTGGAAGCTTCTTGGTTGGGATACTGGTTCATGAAGACAACAATATCACAAAGATCCCATTAACACCCTGTCCTAGGTTACAGTGTAATATGTGCCCAGAACTGTGTATTCTATCACCATCTTCGTAAGATGTTAAAACCGGGTGGGACAGTGTTCCCCCATCTCCTTCATGCCTCATCCCTGATCAACTCCGTNTTCAATTCCAAATTTATAATAATTCGGCAGGAAGATGGTTGCATTTCCCATTCCAAGGGAGGCTCCTGCCTTCCTTTGGTAGACACCTGTCTTTTAAACCCAGACACACCCCCTCCCTCTTCAAATGTGGCCTTAAAATGCATTAGCAGACAGGATCAGCAGTGATGGGAGGCATGCAAATCTTTTCATGTGAGGCCTCAAGAAAATCCATCTGGAGCTACCCTCGTACAATATGCAGAAAAGGACAGCTAGGAGACTGAGGGAGTAAAGAAATATTTACGAGAAAGTTAAAAGCTTGACAACAAGGGGAAAACTGAATGGGATTTGATACTCTCTGTTGGTATATCAGGAAGACTAAATGCAGTGGAAGGAAAACCGCAATTTAGGATTTGGCCCTTAAGAAAAAGACTGCAAATTAATAGTATGTAAAGGAATACAGAAGAAAAGAAAAAGAGGAAAGCTGTAAAATTTTCTCATTACCTAACTGGAATTAAAGAAAACGTGATAAACTGACGTGAAGGAATTATTAAATGATTGCATGCAATAGCAAGGTTTGGTCTGGATGATCCAGGAAATCCCCTTTGTCTATATCCAAATTTAGCTTTAAAGGTTGTCAGGGTATTTCTTTCCTTCCCCTAAAAACAACATAAATAGCATTATTGGAAGATGCCAGACGGTGCTGTCACAGAGAATTTTACAAGCTCTGCACTTCCAGACTTACGTATCTGTAGGTTATAGCCAAAATGCTATGGCACATTAAGCATAGTTTATGATGTTCCCGCATATGCTACTAAAGATTGTTTGCTGCTCAAAGCTGTGACTGAACAGGTTCTTAGAAGCAGTGCTACTGCTCAAGGGAAGCACTTTCATATGTAGATATTAAAATTCCTCTTCAAATGGTATTTTTACCACCAGTTTGAATGAAAATTGCACTGAATCCTAGGGATGCCAAGCCCATGAAAAAATGAGAGCCTACGATTTTGCTGTCTCATTCTCTAATTTCCTTCCTGGGATCTTTCTTTAAATTAAATGGAAGGGTATTTTTTACCTGGAGTGTGGGTCAGACTACAGCCCATGGAGATTTTGAACTGAGTTAAAGGAAAAAATATGCAGCATGTTTACTTAAAAATTGATAGAGCTCAGTTTTTTTATTTTGGGCTATTACCACTTCTCAACCTTTTTGTGCTTTAGATTTCTGTCCTCCTGTAAGACTAGTTTTCAAAAGTAAATATTCTGAACTCATCACTCAAATACTTCAGACACTGCATTTCTGGTTTGGATAATAGCCTTATCCTTTGTTTTGTGTCCTCTTACTTCATGCATTTATAAACTGTTTACCACTACAATTATAGCGACAGAGGAATGGTCCATGCTGGAGTGACAGATAAATGGCCCATGCAGGGGAAGAACTGATGAATGATTTATAGGTACACTTTTAGCAAATGTCATTCGAGGAAGTTTGCTCATCAAGTTCTAGTTCTAATCTCTGATGTGGACCTTTTTTATTTAAATAAAGGATTGAGCCCAGCAGTTTGCAATACTATTGCTGTTTGTCTGACAGAGTTAAATTGTTCAAATCCCTTTATTACATTACACCTTTATTTGTCATATGCCTTAATCAATATCTTGTCTAAAAGCTGCTTTTTGTGAAGAGACTGAAAGTTTTGTTCTCATATGAGTCAATGTAATGGCTCATTATAACATCGTCTTGGGAGAAGAAAAGGCTTTTCTGGAGTCAGTAAGGGTTTGTTTGTTTTTGCTACAGATAGCAAAGACTAATTAGGGTTCCTGTAAGAGACTCCATTATGATCACCTACTCTGATTTCCTACAACGCTAACGATGTTATTAACATTTAAATTGTTAACATTGTTTTTAATATCAGGTATCATTCCTATCTCCATGTTTTATGGGACATTAGAAAAAAAATGTAAATTTTCAACGTTTGCATTTCAAGAATGTATGTAGAGGTTTTGTATTTCACTATGCTTCTCAAACTTTGCAAACTAATTTTTGACTTTCAAAGTAAGTTTGTACAAATTCATTGGTTGACTCCTAAGCTACCCATGAACATAGAAAAACTTGCACTATAAATCACTTTCCTCCTGCCATCCACACCTTTAATAAAAACTAGCAAAATATTTCAGTAGGTGGCAAAGCTGCCCTGCCTATACTATGATGACAAGAAGTACACATGCATGCAAAAGACGCCTTTTGTAAAATACTGGTGTTCTGTTCTTTAGGCACATCATAGCCTTGTTCTGGTTTCTTTACCTTGAATACTTCACTTCTAAACAGAAGTTTACTACTAGTGGCAGCTACCTGTCCTGCTATGTTAGCCAACAAGAAGTTTCCTCCCCAAATGCCTTCTTGCTTCCAAATAGTCCAGAGAGTTCTAAGAGAAATATTCTACCGTATTTGACAAATGCCAAGCCTTCTAGCTTCCAGAAAGTCAGCCTTTAGGCTAGTTTTTGAAGACAAAAGGCTGAAATCATTTTTCATGAAGCCCTCACCCCTTTTAGCTTGTTAGGACATCCAGAGAAGTCAGAGAAAGCACAGGGACTTCCTCTCCAGCCTGAGGCAGGAGAAGCCTCCAGCCTCCTCTCCTCACCATGTGGGAACAAGTCAGGGCTCTGCACTACAGAAAGGAAGGCAGGCTGTGGCTGAGAAGCATTACTTTCCACTCTTGAGAGTGGTGGAAGATCCTGTGATTGGAAGTCTGTGTGTGTGCATGCAATTTTTACAGCAATAGATAGATATACTTGTATTTTTCTGCCAGAGTTCTGTTTTTAATAATAATAATAGCTATTATGATTTTTATCATCATTGTTGAGGAACAGGAGATTAATTGGGCACCTTTCATGTTGCTGAAAGCTCTTCTGGGTAAGTGGCCTTTCTTGGAGCAGGTATCACCTGTGTCTTCCTTCTCTTTTTTAAAGCAGAAGGGAAAGCACACAAAAAAGAAAATGCTCTACTTCCTCTGTAAGCATATAAAAACTTTATTTAGTTAGTTAGTTATTTACTTCATTATTTATATTTAAAACTTTTAGGACAGTCTGTGGTACCTGGTAGGTAGCTGTACTGATTTTGCACAGCCTGGTTTTTGGTAGGGGGGGCCACAGAGGTGGCTTCTGTGGGAAGCCGATGGAAGCTTTCACCATGTCCAGAGGAGTCAATCCCTGATGACTCTGAGGATGGACATGCTGCTGGCCAAAGCTGGGCCAATGAGAGAGGTTGGTAACGCCTCTGTGATAATAGATTTAAGAAGGAAACCTTCTTAAAGATTTTTTTTTTTAATGGGGTGGGGGCACAGTTTTTTTCTTCTAGTCAGAGAAGAGGAGGAGGTGAGAACATAGGAGGGAAACAACATGGAGACACCAAGTGGAGAAGGAGGGAGAGGAGCTGCTCCAGGCACCGGAGCTGAGGTTCCTCTGCAGGCCGTGGTGAAGAGACCGTGGTGAAGCAGCTGTGCCCCTGCAGCCCATGGGGATCCACGGGGGATGCAGAGATCCACCCGCAGCCCGTGGAGGAGGTGCCTGTGCCGGAGCGGGTGGATGCCTGGAGGAGGCTGTGATCCAGTGGGAGACCCGGTGGAGAGAGAGGGCCCTGCT
>VYZQ01058489.1:11443-24074 GCA_013400655.1 Mystacornis crossleyi | reverse complement strand
TTTTTTTTTTTTTTTTGCCCACTAGGATCTAGGCTGAGGTTGCAAATTCATTTCAGAGAAGCTGCTACACAGTAGGTGAGAAGGATTTCAGTCTCTTCACCTCTGAGTAAGAATGAGATTTGTTAGTGAAAAGTGAAATACTGGTGCCTCGTGGGTTTTTGCAACTAGTGCTGCCACACCACTGAAAGATACTTTCTCAAAATCTGTTAAGTTTTGGTTTCAGAATTCAGTCTTGCGGCCAATGCACTGAAAATACAATGTCAAAAACGCAACACTGAAAAACTCCACGTTTCCTCGTCTTCAAAGAGCTATATTCTAGTTTTATTGTCATACCCATTTTCTGAATCACCTGTACCTCTGAGGAGTCTGTACAAAGCTATCTCTGCTTACTTTTTTAAACTCTGTAAACTTTTTTAAACCTTTCCAAAACAGCATTACTGCTGCGGGGCTCTTTTTTGCTCCATCCCATTATCTCCGATTATTAAAGGCTCAACTTGGGGCAGTGAAATTCTGGCAAATTTGAGCACTGGGAGCAGCTGCAAGCCAGGCAGTACACTGATAGTGTGAACATCACCTGTAGCTGTCTGCCTGGGATGGTATTTGTGGTGATATCTCCTGGAAATTAGACTGACAACCCCAGTTTGTGTTGTGTGCTGTATATCACCCGGCAGATTTCAAAGCACAATACGTTTTTTTGCTCGTAGTTGACCTCAGCTGGATTCAGTCTGTCTGAGAATTAAAAGTGAGTGATGTTACTGAAGAAGGATGCCTGTGTTTTGCTGGCTGCTGGCCTCTTCTTGCCTGATCCAGATGTCAGTGATGGTGCTTGTGTTGCATTCCTGCCATGGCAGCCAGGTCTGGTGCTGCAGATCAGGGCTGGCATGTCCCTGAGAGAGTTGCATAAACTTGAACGTTCTGGGCTGGATGTTTGGGAATCAGTGAAGTCTTGGGCAGATAAGTGAGAGTTTAGGAACCTGTCCAGCTCCCACAACAGCTACTCTTCTGTTGACTTCAGTGGGAGATGGGTTTTCAGTACTGTTCTCAAAATGTTGCATGATTGCAGATGAAAAATGCTTGGCTATCTGTGGCTGTGTGTTTTGCTGCCTGTAAGGAACTAAAAAATTTACTTTGAACAAATGTGTGATTGTAGAGATAATACTGACTTCTATGTGTATTGTCTATCCTGTTAGGAAAGAAAATGTTGTGAAGACTTGTAATATGCACAGGTTTTTGGAGGAGCTGGCTTGCCTTTCACCCTGCAATATGAGTCACTCACTGGTGGTGTGTGGCTGTGCACACACACTACTGTACACACACACTATGCACACATATGTTCCCAGTTTCGGTGGTGGTGAGCAGAGGTTTGGAGATAACTAGAATTTTTTCTTAAAAATAATTAAGTTTTCAAAGAACCATCTGACTGTAAGTGTAAGAAAGGCAGAGACAATGTGTGGTAGCTTAATTTGAGCAGAGTATAAGGTTAGCTGTTATCTTTCATTGCCCACATTTAGAAACAAGTTTCAGGAGCCCATCTTCACAGCTGACCTTTATATCACATTTAAATTCCCTGTTGGAAAACTCAGCTTCACTTATGAATGTATCTAAATGACAAATCACTGGAAATTCAAAACGGAGGGAGCATGAGGAAGATACACAAGTGCAGGCGAGCAGGGCAACTCCAGACTTGGCTGAGGGAGCATGTATGTAGGTTGCGTTTGTGTGGATGAAGCCTGCACTAAAGTCTGAGATGTTGGTGTGCTTACACGGGGATTGTCTTGGTCAGATGAAAGAAGATGGTGATCTGTGGATTGCTGGGCTCTGCCCAGCATCTCAAAGGGTGTGGGATCAACTGCCATCCACCCTCTCCCTGAGTTTCATTTCAAAATCCACTGGCATCAGCTGCAAGGCATTTGGGGACACACAGTTTGGTGCTGGGAAGTTGTGTGGCTGAACCCAGGCCCTTTGCAGCCCCGGACCCAGCTCTGCTGGCCAGCAGGAGCTGGGGAGATGGTGCCAGGACGAGCCTTCCTCCTGTCAGTGCACTCACAGGATGGAAATGCAGCCTGGCAAGTCTGAAGCTGTGCACAGAAAGAGATAGGTAAACTCTGTTAACCACAGAAGCAGGTTTTAAATACATTAAAATATTTTATCCCATTATTTGTTTTGACCAATTGACCACAATATTAAAAATTCAATCATGGAGCAGCTGACAAGTGCAGTTGCCTAATTTTATTTAAGGGTTCTCCCCCCCCCCCTTCCATTTTTCCATCCTGTTAACGCTGCTGCCTGTGCCCAGACAGTAATGGGCTTCTTGTATGCCCACGACTGTTATGATCATGTAAATTTATTGGTGCTTAGAAGAAGCGAGCTATTAAAACATTACAACAACCATTACAGCCAGGCTCGTGTTGGCTTTCGCTCCCAATGAACATATGCTTCCGAGTGAATGCCTAAACTCTTATTTATGGATTTAATTTAATATGCGGAAAGAATTCAAAATTAAATTTTGTGTCTGCCTCCAGAGAGTGTCAGTGTATAATAACATGGTAATTTTTACACATCTTTATGAGAAATGGGAAAATTAATTCTTTCTGACAAGTTGTAATTATTCGACTTGGAACAGTTGCAGCTGAGCAGTTTGCATGCCTGTTGTCTGTTATTGCACAGTGTAAGGGGAAAACGTGGGGATGGAGATATATTGTGTGTCTGAGAGTTTCTAATAGCTTCTGACATTTTAGCCCTGCATATTATCAGGGTGCTCTTTAAAGGAGTGGGGACTGTAATCTGCTGCCTAGCCAGGGACACATATGTAGCAGTGGCTGGAGATGGGGTAGGAAGGTTGCTCTGTTCTGGGTGAAGCAGGAGTTCTGTCGTTAATTTGCAAGTGGTTAAAGCAGAAAGTGTGGTGACATTTTTTGTACTCTTTGACCTCAGAATTTTTTCCCCTTTAATGAAGATACAGGTGGAAGTGAAGCACTTGTTTCAGCTGCAGAGCTGAAAACAAGCAGAGCTCTCCTATTTAAGGGTGTCCTTTTCTTTCTTGAGAGTTGAAGGCACTTAGTGCCTCTCAACCTCAAGGGATTGGCTCCCCAAAAAGTTTAGTTGTCTTTTACAGTAAGAATATTTAAAAATAAAACACTCTTCTTGTTGAAACATGAGCTTTCCTGACAAATATTTTCATGAGGTAACTTTGTTCTTTGCTAACTTAACTTCTGTTTCAGAGTGTCTGCTGAAAGGTAGGACACGTCCGTGAAGCACAAGCCTGAAGCATCACTGGATGTATTAGATAAAAAGGAAATTTATTCAAGTGAATGAAGTGTGTATTCATGACTTTGAAGGCAAACCTGGCAGTAGTGGGTGCTGCATTTTTTTTGTCCTCCTGGAATGGTCCCTTTGGGATAAACACATACTAAAGGCAATGCTTAGAAAACATTTTATCAGGCACACATTAAAGGAAATAGAAGTGCCACAAATGAAAAAACACTGTGCATACTTTCATTCCCAGTGATTTATCATAGTTGTGCTAGCTAGAAGGGTGCTAATGGTTTAAAAGGTGCTACTCCTTCCTGTAAGACACTGAAGAGGTTTTGTTGTTGTGAGTGCTTGGAATAGGAAGATACCATGGTTTAGAAATATAAATTTATCCAAAATGTAGCATGCTAGCTTTGATTTATGTCCTGGTTGCAGCCTGGGTTATTGCTGAAGGTAGGTAAGTAGTGCACAAACCTGTGAATTCTCAACTTTTGGGGGTTTGAAAGCATTTACCTTGAACCAAAGAATAACTCAGCTTCTAAGGCCTTGGAAGTCCTTCTGTATCCACAAGACCCCTTGGCCTGGTAAAACACCAGCAGCTCTTGCAGGTGGATGCAGAGCTACTGCAGCACAGTGAAGCTCAGCTGGGACCTGGAAATTGCTGGAGGAGACTGGGCAATGCTGTTGGTTTCATCCAAACGAATGCCTTTAGAGGCTTTGGGCATTGTGTGTGTGTGAATGCATCCAGGCAGCTCTTGCAGAAGGTCATATTCTTGTAAGAGGGACTGGTGTAAATCAAATTCCTTGGGATTCATGCCAAGATCCCAATGGGGGCATCGCTCACTTCATTTAGACCTGCTGCACAGTGGGCTTGTTAAGAGACCTTGAAGCTAGCAATGGTAATGGAGCAAATGTTGCCCAGTTGGCACAGCAAGAGCATGGGAGGCATCCCTAGGGAATTGCTCGTCTCCCTGCTGGGGTCACCTGGGGTCGTGCGGAAACCGCCTTGGCAGCACATCGTGGCCTCACCTGACCTGGAATCAGGGTGCCTTTCCCTCAAAGTCAACAGCATGAACCTCGACTCTGAGTTGGCGGTTGGGACTCCCCATTAACTGATGGGGAGAGCAGGCAGTTTGGAAGTTCATCCAATCAGCATTGGATGCCAAGCAGCCCAGGTGAATCGTACACAGAAGGGCTTAGCCCGCTACCTTTTAACTCCCTGGGGAGTTATAGTAATGTAGGAGTCAAATGGATCCTAATTGAGGAACCACAGAGCACAGAAAAAGTTGAACTTTCCCTGTAAAGTTGTCACCTCTACTTTTCTTAATTTTTTTAAACCAGTGAAGGTTTTATTTTTCATTGCAGTGAATCAAGCATTGCATGAAGAGAGAGTTTCTCTTTTACATGCATAATAGATAACCTCCCAAAAAATCTATGTTGGTATGAGAATTACTCCTTGGCGAGAACACATGCAACTCTTGAGGTGTGCCTTCAGCTCTTCATTTTGCTTTCCTTCCAGAAGAGGCTGCAGTTTATTCCTACTCTGCAGAAACCTCTCCTAACTGCTGTCATCATTAAGCCCTTTTAGACACTCTTTGCTGCTTTTAAGGAAATAGTGCTCAAACCTCTCTTTCTGAGACACGGTCTTCTTGCGGCATACCAAGCCACCGCATTCAGGAAGACAAGACTACCAAGGGTTTGTCAATTTTCTTCTGGTTCATTTTGAACCACAACAGAAGCCATATTTCATGTTAAGGCAAAGCCTGGCTTATTTAGCAAGACTTAAGAACAGTCTTGTAATTACAAATTGAAAACAGAAAATCATTAAAAAAAAAAAAACAACTAAAACCAAATAAATGTTGTAGTTCTTTCTGAACAGCTGGATATAATGATATATATGCACATTTCTGTAGCTGATTGACTTCTTACCTAACCTAGAATCACCTAGAGAGGTCCCAGGCTGGTGAGAACTCGAGTCTTGGCAGTGTCCTGTGACCTGGGATTATTCCCTTCAGTTTTCATTGCCCGTGTCTTTTATTTCCTACTTCCTCTCTTACTCCTCATTGGAATTAAATATTGGTCTACAGTCTTATGTACTTAACAGTGACTTTGCCTGGTTCACACAGATTAGCCAAGGGTATCTGTGAGCTATGAGATTGCAAAACCACTTTTTTTTCCCCCCACAGTTAACTTGGACCTGGCCAGCTGCTTTCCACCTACTTTCACCTATTCCCCTCTTAGGTATAGAAATACATCCAGCCCTTGTTTTCTGGGAGATCTTGGGAGCCCACAGAGCTCTGTTGTGCCATCCCATAGTCTGGCATGCATAGGTGATGTTAGTCATGTCCTAGGTGTAGCAGAGTGGGAATGATTTTGGGAAGAACCAGTGAAAGATGCAGGAAAATTCATTTTGTGCTGGTTTTGATTTTGCAGTGCACATGAGTTATGGATGGAAATATTTTGGAGAGATTTACTTTTTGTTAAATGGCTTCACCTAATCAAAACTTGTTGACTGGGCATTTATGTCACCTTATTACCATTACTTTCATGAGATTTGTGCTGGATGTTTTGTTGCAATCCCCCTTCCTTCCTAAAACAATACAAAACAAAACAAAAAACCCAAACCCAAAATACCCAAAAACATAGTTCAGCACTGAGCTCCCATTAAATTTCAACTTGAATGATGGTCACATTTTAGTAAGACAAATGCAGCTTCTGGAGAGGTCACTGCTCATTAAATTACATACTTTTTTTTTTTTAAATAAGGGGGCTTGCCCTTCCCATCTGAGCAGGGGTGAAGGGTAGTACTTTGAGAGTTCTTCAGGCTGTTTTGCAAAGCTCATTCTAGAAAATACTCCCACATTTGTGATCTCCAACCTGGGTATAAATGATAGAGAAGTAAGCAAAGACAAATCCCCAAATAGGTTTAATTTATTTTTTTATTCCCAACTATCACCAAGCCCATTTTGAAATGTGTTTTCATGCGTGCTGCTCAATATATTTTCTACTTATGAAAAAGAAAAAAACCTATTCTGTGTTATTTCTTAAGGAAAAAAAGGGAGAAAAAGAGGGATTATTTCAGTTTTATTCCCATAGTTTCCCAAACTATCAGTCACACAGGGTGTTTATGCATTTGCTGATATTAACGTGGTGCTCTTCCGTGCATTATGTCCAGAAAGTTATCAAGTATTATTTGTTTTGCTGGCCAGAATCCTGTATCATGAGCTGGAGTTTTGCAAACAGTCCTGATTATGCCATTTTTTCTTAATTTTTAAAAATTATTTGGGGAACAGACGGTGGTTTAGGACAAGACGTGGGGTTTTCATAACTGGTTCATGAAACATAAAAATTGCTTTTTAAACATAAGTAAGCTTTATTTGTAATAATGCCTCCCTTCTGTGGGGCATTTTCCACAAACCCAGTTTCTTCACACCACTTCTCTTTTACAGATGGCAAAATGAGACGCAGCTTAATTACTCCAGGATTCTAAGAAAGATAGCAGCAGATTAAAGACTAAATCATGTTTCTTAAATTGCAGTCCAGTGTTTGAAAATAGCAGCATCTTTCTTTACTGTGGTAGATCAACCTCAGTGATGAGTGAATAAAATCATCACCAATAAAATAAAGAGATCTGGTTCAAATATACATTCAAATTGGGATCTTTTAAAATTTTTAATTTTTTTTTCAAATTTTTTCGAAGTTGCCAGACTTATCTGAGATTCTTATATTACCATACACATGCTTGTGCTCTTCTGGAGTAATCTTCTTCAGAGATTTTCCTGTATTAACAACATGCAATAAAATATTCATATTACAAGATCTGGCCATCTTCTGGTGGGTTTTGCTGACTGAGCAGCAAAGTCACTGAAGAAGTTGAATAGTCGATGGCTGATCATTGCTGCTGATTGCTCTGTCACTTCTGGCTGCTAAATTAATCTCCCTGTTGGTTATCCTTCTGTAAGGCAGAAATAACACCTACTTTGGTTTAATGAGTGGTATTGTGTTTGATGAGATAAAGCACTGTAAAAGTTTTATCACAGTGCATCTGCTTCCAGTTTCAACATGATTCAGGCATGCTACTGAAAAGCTTCTCTGTGCAATAGCAGGCATGGGAAGGGATGGAGAAACTTTGGAGCATGCTAAAATTCAGTCTGGGTTTGGAGGAGCAGATCAGTACATCTGCACGAGACCACAGATCATCATGACTCCTTCCTAGTCTGTAGCTTTCTAACTTGATCCAAATTCTTATCCAGTCACAAACCTTGAGATCCAAGCCCAGGTAGGACTTTGGTGTCCCAAACCTGCCCCACACTTCCCTGCCCATAGGTAGCATTTCCTCCGGCCTCCCAGTGCTGCCTGGATAGCGTTTCCCTTCTCCGTCTTTTCTGGTTCTGCATATCAGAACGTGATTAAAATCATTATATCCCTATCTATATCGTGCTGTCTGTTTTCCTTTTAATTAGGTTGTAAAACAATTAGTTACCACCATGTCTCTCTCTTCCCCCTCTTCTTCTCTTTTTTTTGTGACTCCCCCTGTGTGCCCAGAGCTGTTTGTTCTCCCCGGGCGGGGAGGAGGGGGCCCTACCGTCTTGCTTTATTTACAGCAGGGTGAAGGTCAGATATAAACAGTTTTTGTTCTTGTGCTGTTGCTTTCTTTTGTGACCTATCCTGCATTGTTTGGCTTTTTTCCTCCCCCGTGCTTTGAAGTGCCGCACACCAGGTGTTCCTGTTCTGAATTACACATGAAAGGACCACATCCCTGGACTAATTAACTAGTAAACTGCACCCGCCTCCCCTGGGTTTAATTGATGCTGTTCTTAAAAGGGGAAGCCAGTTTCTTATTCCTCCTGATTTCACACCATAGTCATCTCCTCTTTATCTCCCTAAATACAGGAGATACTCTTGAATTTCTCACTCCCAGGCCATGCCGTGCTTAATATGCCTTCTCGATTCACAATTAATAAAACAATTATGCTGTACAATTTTTTTAAAGAAATCCTGCACATTTTTTTCCTTTTTTTTCTTTTCCTTTGACTCCTAATTTCTTTGTGTCTGATGGTTGCAGCCTCTCTGGGGAGAGCAGTATGCAGAACTGCACTGCTCCCTGAGAGATGGAAGATCCAGTATCTTGCTGCTAATTATTTTACTTGATAGTCTTGACCCACCAAAAGCATTGGTGTATACCAACATCTTTGGTATACAGCCAATGAGCCATTCCATGGCTCACAGTTTCTTTCCTGGGGCAACATTTCTTGCAATGTAATGAGCAGGAGTTATCATGATTTCTTTGTTCAGCCTGGTGGTTGCATCTTGCTTGTCTCTGTGGCAGGGTGGGCACTGTTGATGGCAGAAAACTGTGCAAAGTGGTCAAAACCAGTTTAAAATTAGCAAGCCTAAATCAAAACCAGCTCATTTCCATGGGCCCTCCAAACTGCTCATGCAGGTTTTATGTTAAGTGGATAAAGACCCATCTCAGGGTCAACTGGAGCAGAACACTGGGGAAAATGGACAAGGTTGTCATGTAGTACTCACTGTGCCACGTATCCAAATTGGACTGTGTGTGTATAAATCTGTGTAGATATTACTCCTCACATTCCAGCTGTGTCCTGCACCAGCCAAATGACATTTTGGGCACAGCTGGTGGCCCCCTGTGTATTCAGACTCAAGGTCCTTGCACATGGTGGGGCTGTGTCAGTCTTGAGGTGTGGGGAGGTCCCAAATGGGTGCTGCTGGCAGGTGTGATTGAGGAGGCAGAGAACCACCAGCCATAAGCATTTGTATAATGGTTGATTCATGTTAGGTGTTTTTGCCCTTGAATGTGCTATTTGTGTCTTGCTGGTGCTTTGACCGTTAGAAGTGCTGAGGATGATTTTATTCCCAGATATTACCCAAGTAGGTAATGTCTTGAAAGATTACTGGTTTAGGTTTATGGTTAGGGTATGTTTGTCTGTCTTATGTATTTGGTCACTCATCCTAAGCATCTTGTATCCTCTATCAACTGAAGTCCTTGTTAGGTCCAGTGTATTCTTTCCTCTGATTTCAGTGGGAGCTAGTCCCTATTCATTTCATTTGAGTTGTTTTCAACTTGAATTGGAATTTCAAACTTAACAGTCTTTTGAAATAAAGGGAAAGGATTCAGGATACCAGAAAGTGAGTGGGATGGAGCAATATTTTTAATAACTTAAAAGACATTTCTCTGGGTAGGTTTGTAGTGTAGGAATGAGTGTATGACATACCTGCCTCTTTCTTGAATAGCTGGCAGATGGAAAACTGCAACACTTTGCTGTATGTGAACGTTTAGTTTCAGAGGTGGGACCCGAATATTAGTCAGATGTGTATTTTCTTCAGGGAAAAAGGTATTTCTTGAAGACAGTATCTACCAAGTAACAGTTTTGTGCCAAATTAAGGATGGCTTAGAGAAATGAGATCTTTGCTTAATGCCACAGAGTTTTGGATTGGGAATTTGGTGTTGTTAATGTAAAATATAGCAAGAATAACTGCTTTCCTTGGAAATCATGACACTGTGTTCAGTGATCATGTGAACTAGGGTTGCAGTGGGGCTAATGTCAGGTTTTGTTGAAGATCCTGCAAGATTCCCCACTCTTCCTTCCCACCATGCAGAAGTTGGGTTGTTTTGGGTTTTTTTCTGACAATAACCAGAAAAGTCATCACTTTGTTCTCCCTGAGGAGGGTAAGCTTTGCACTTTTGTAGGGTGCAAAGGGACATCTGTGAATCATGCAATTTCCCAGAGCACAATGGGAACTCAGGCTTTGGAGTTGGCACTGGAGGACAGACCTTAGAGCAATTAACTGTAAACTGACTGAAGCTTATATGTCAAAGACAGACTGAACTTCAATTAACATGCAGCCTAAGATAGGTATTTTTATATTCTAAAGCAGCTACTTTAAAACACACACACAAAAAAGCAGGGAAGTCGCCTAGTTTTAGCAGAGGGTAAATGTGGAACTTTGTCCTTTATAAGCTTCATAGCTCCTTGAAATCCATACTTTGCTGTCTTGATTTAAACAGCTTGAAATCTGAAGCCTCTTTTGCATTGTATTTGATTTCTTAGATTTATTATTTCCTGAATACTTAATTTTATTTTAATCAATTTTTGCTAAAATTTGCAATAAGTTTCCTTTTAGGGAAATTTTGCTGTAAAAAAATACCTTCAACCTGGTTATTATTTTCTAGCAAAGATGTTTTCAGCTTAGGGCAGATACAAATGAAAACTCAAAAAAAAAAAAAAGACATTTTATTGCCAAAAAAGCACTGGTATAATTCAAAAGCGCCTCTTGCTAAATCATTTGTGAGTGTCTCATCAAAAGCATAGGATACGGTTTTGTTAGCGCAGATCAGGGCTTTGAGAGTGGTTGTCATGCACCTTCTTAATCTTAGTCATTTTAACCCTTTTCCAATTTTTTCTACCTTTCTCTCTGAGCTCTGATGTTCTGTAAGTTTTTGCTGCCTTCCCCTTCAAAGGCAAGTTTTCCAGTATTTTTATGATTAACTTTTATATGTCTGAGTTTTTCAAAACACTATCAGGTTATAACATAATGTTTAAAAGCCCATACTCATCTTTTTTTATTAATCCTACCTTTCTTTATCAAACCTGAAAGTCCTCTTTAAATTTCAGCTGTTATCTTATTTCATCTTTCAGAAAAACAGAGAAAGATACTGCTGCAGAATTTGAAATTTAAGAAAACACTTGCAGTGGCTCCTGTTATTCTTGCAATCTGACAACTAACTTAGTTACTCCACTTAGTTTCAAAGAAACAACAGTCACAGCAAACTTATTTTTCCAACTGTTTTATTTTTCCCTATCTCTCAATCATAATATCTAGAGACATGACATGATGGCACTATGAACTTAAAGAAAAAAAGATATATGGATTTTGGTTTCGCTGTTTAAAGAAGAAGCTAGCAATGTTTCTGCTTATAAAACATTTATTTTAAAGTCATCCCTTGTTCTACAAGTTTAGATGTCAGGTTTAATGTTTAGCGTTACCACTTGTGCCATGGTTGGAGAACAGGAAAAGGCTAATGTAACTTAATGTGTAGAAAAGCAAGGTGTAGTTACTGTTGTGCTACTAGATTGGAATGAATAAAAGTTGACATCTCATATATAATTGTACTTTGGCACTTTATTTTTTCCAGCTGGCCCCACTCCCTAAATGTCTCCTACATCTTTCTCATCTTTGCTCTCTCCCAGAGCCTGCCCTCTGAATCTCCAGACTGTGGGATATGAGGAGAATGTACTGAGCTCTCACTTGCACTCAGATGAAAGACCTGATTTGTTGATTTGAGCTCTTTTTAAAAACAAGACCTAAATTAAGTATTACCTTAATCAGCAATAAAATACATTCTTTCAATTACTTGTTTCACTGACTTATTAAGGGAACTCTAAATAGTTTCAGCAACTATTGTTGTAATTGTTTCCTCCTTTGATTTTCATTTCCTCAGTTGTCATCATCTCCTGGCAGCGGCAGCAGCTGTAAAGCAGATCTTTCAACAGCCTTGTTAATTGTGTAGAAATTAATCTGATTTCAAACCCCTTACTGATATAGAGATTCATGTGCCTTAATGTGCCTGTGCTTATGCCTGCTCACCTCTTTCACCCAGTCTTTTCTTCTCATGCCAACATAATGTGCAGGTTGGGTCATTATCTCACCCAGTTTATTGCTGTGTCCCTATCAAGTGCCCTGGGTTCCTCCATGGAAATACAGACGCTTATGTGAAATAACTCATATGTCTGTAAGAAACATTGTTTTTCAGCCAATCTATGCTCCTTTTATTTACTTCCACTCTGTGTATGCAAGAGACAGTGTAAGTTATATATGTGCAATTCCATCAAAGTGTTGCTATTGTCTTCTCCAGTTACCTACTGCCATAAATCAGGAGATATCCTTGGAAGGAGCAGGGAGTACCACACCCACAGCCCCTGAAATACTGCCCAGCCAAATGATGTTACCAAAATAGTCCTGAGGTTTTATTCTTGAGAAACTTTCAGATGAGCTGAAACTGCATAATGCCCAATGTTCCTGTTGTGCTGCCAGCCATCTGTGTTTTACTGAGAGGAAAGATAAGGCTCCTTTGTGGAATAAAAAAATTGTAAAAATAAATTGACATATTAAACATTATTTTGTAATAAGGGAAAAGATATTATTATAGCTTTCCATGGCTCTACAAAGAATACTGAAAATAAGTTTTTCTGCAGTTATTGGCATATTCCACTAAGCAAATTAGAGGGTTATTTTTATGTAATCTAAGTATTAATATAAGATGTATACAACTGAACAGTAGATTCTTTTTGTAATCCTATTGGTGATTTTTACAGATCTTGTAGTACCAGAAATTAATTTTAGCATGGTATCTTAA
>VYZQ01058486.1:111840-124001 GCA_013400655.1 Mystacornis crossleyi | reverse complement strand
AAAAAAAAAAAATCGATCTACAACACTGCCATTTTTCACTTTTGTATTAGGCTTGACAAAGAGTTTCTGGTCAAAAGGAGAGTGAAAGAGATATATACAGACCTAGTGTCCATTGCCCTTTTCTCATCCATCCAAATGGTCATGTAGCTGTGTCTGGGGGAGCTGTGGGGGAAGGATCAAAATGCCTGCTTCAGTGCGTAACTGTAATTTGGAAATGAATGATTACAACAGGAGACACAGACACACCTTCCGTGGAAGGGTCAGTAGACAGAAGCTTAAGCTGATGTGTGGGATGTGAGTGTCCCGTCTGAATTAGGGAACAGAATCTTGAATGTATCAGATCACAGGAGAGCACAGTAAGTATGGAGCTGTTGCCTTTTCTAGACTAGGATGAGCGTGTGCCCATTTCTCCTCCTGGTTTATCATATAAAAATAATCGGTTTTCAAGCTGATGGGGGCTTGGAAAATTTTTGAAGGATGAGAAAATGGATTTCCGCTCATTGCCATGTGTGAACTTTAAAGAGGGATTCTGTGCACCTGGGCACAGAATATTGTTTGCCATGGACTCAAAAGACAGCACGTGCCTTTCCTATTCAGCACATGAAGCAATGGAGACAGTCCTGTCCCAGGACTTCAACAGCTGTAAGCTGTGCAGAAGTAAAATGTACACCATTTTAACTCCTCATGATTGAATCCTACACGCACATAACTGGCAAGAATTATGAAAAGGAACAAATATCAGTTCCTCAGGCCAGTGAGAAAATTCTCTAATGGTGAGGATTTCTGAAAACAAATGGATTTCTTCCATGAGGAATTTAGAATGAAAAATGTGATAAGTTATAGTCAGTCATTAGCATTTGTTGAACATTCTACTTATTATTAGTGTTTCGTATACTTCTGGTTCAAACATTTAATGGAAAAAGAGTGGAATAAATGGGGTAACACTAACCAGATGGTCCTGTATGTGGAATTTCTAAAGCTTTTTGTGTACTTTATGTTGAAGATAACAAATCGCACAGGTCAACAGCTAGTGTCAGCTAGTGAGAAATGATTGTACATTTTAAGGAAGAAAAGCTCTTGAGGTCTTAGTTGCATTGGTGTCAGGGATTCAATTTTGTGATTTTCACATGGAAATGAAGATGCTTCCAAGTGAGGCATACTGCAGAAGAAATGTTTAAAGAGGCATTTGTTTAGATTCCAAAAACTAGGTTATCTTAGACACATTTAGGTTTAGGACATCTCCTCCTTGCTTTTCGTTTAATTATGTTTCTATTTTATCTTTGGCATCTTCAGAGGATAAAATATAGGAATAATTAGGAATAGAGCTAGCTGATGAAAAATTAAGACTCTGCAATATTGTTTCTTTATATGCTGTTCTTAAGCTTAAAAAAAATCAGAAAATCTGTGATATGTTTTGCTTTTTGATAACTAGCTTCGTATGTTTTAACATTCTGAGAGTCATACACTTGCTAAGAATATCTGTCTGATCTGGGACATATCTAAGTCATCCATCCCTATGGTATCTTGCCAGGTCACTGTGGTCCTGCTGAAATATTTTGACACAGAATTTCATCCAAATAAATAAATAGTGTATGATGGTGCCATCTATAGCCCAGACAGCTCAAGGGATTAGTAATTAGTTATATAGCCTTTTACTTAGGGATCGTTACTTAAGATCAGACTCAGAATGTCACTTCTAGCCACAGGCTTGGCAAGTTGAAACAGTGGTTTCTTTCTGATCCTTGTCAACGAGGTAATGTCTAAGTCATCTGGGGCAAAGTAGAAGTAGAAACTGAATTCTAATTTCCAGAACTGATTTCTCAAACTCATTTTTATGTAAAGGCAATAGGGCAATTTTAAACTCCTGTCTACCTATTCCATGAGTACAAAAGAAAACAACTTCCAGATACGAGAACTTTCACTGGCATTACATCCTCAGAAGGAGACAAGTGTGACGTAGTTTCAAGTATATTTGCCAAAGGTTGCTGCATCACAGAAATCAACAGCAATAGTATGAGCAATTCAGAGCTAGTGATCTTTCTTTCATAAGACTGTCACCTTCCTGTAACTCAGTAGATACATCTAGAGAATGATCCAGGAGCTACTAAAATATGGATTTCCTTGAAACTGAATTGTTTACCTAGGTGGACTTCAGAGAAATGAACCACTCTGGAGATGCAGCCTTACACATGTGCAGCAGTGATTTAACTTTTTGGTGTAAAGTTAAAACAACAGCTGTAAAAAATCCAGCTGTGGTAGAGTTCTTTTCTCTTGTTCAAGTCAGTCTTGATATTAGAAGCTATTATATTCCTGCAAAGGAGAACATATCACATTTTCTGCCAAGGGTAGACCTTCTTTTTAAACACAGCATTTACCCTTTGAATAACTCCTCAGGCTAGGCTTGTCTCTTCTAGAAGACACTTGTCATTAGTGGCAGAAGAAACTTCACTTTTGACATATGTAGAGTGAAGCAATGTAGAGGTTTATTCACCATGGCATCTTCCATAGATTAAATATCTCTAAGCATTTTGCAAAGCTATACCATTTCCTGGATCCAAAGGTCAAGAACAATAAAAGAGCCATAGACAAAGGAGGAAAGATGAGCTTCCTGATGAAAGCAAAAGCAGATTATTATTGCCCAAACTGTGTTTTATTAATCATGTTAACACCAGTGACTGATACAGGGTGGATGGAGAAGTATGGGAGGATTGTGTGTGTGTTCTGTTATTTGTAACGTGGTGAGAAGTATTTATCAGCTCTTGCCACTGTTATGAATTACCATGCACAACGCATGAGGGTTCTCATTGCAGTGACTGTATCATCATACCTTGCGTGCTGAACTTGAGATGGAAGTGTTGCTTGCAGTCAGGTGGTAGCTCACTCTCATTGAGGCAGGGAACATACATTATAGTTACTAAACCAAGGATCAGTAAACTTACCTGGGTGATGCTTTGTTTCAGTTTTGTAGAAATTATAAAAGACAAATGGAATCTTTGAAACACTGTTTGAAAGAGAAACAGAAAAGAAAACAGGGTTTTTCCCTGGATTTTTTGAGATTTGCATCCTATTTGAATGATGATTTCAGCCTAGTAGTGAAGATTACATCAAGTGCACTTACATCTTTTTAATTATGCTTTGGTTCACATATGTGAAAGCTCATGCAAAGGTGTGGCTCTAAAGGTGTTCAATTTTTGCTTATTATGTTACATATTCAGTTCTCTCCATTGTTATATCTTTGAAGCAAGTATAAAAACAGGGCAGGAGATGCTCTATTCAGTTTCTAAAATGCCTCAGTAAATGCCTGTCACATTTACCTCGTGGTAGACTGGAGCTGAAGGAATCACTACCACAGGTGCTCAGCACCTCAGCTGTGGACCTGGAAGTGGTGGAATTGTACACAGGGAACAAGTTTGCTGTATAGTTAAAGTAAAAAGACAATTTTTTTTAGGTCAGTAATTCAGTTCAAATAATTTTACAAAATATTATGAAATTTTGAGGTACAGCAGTCAAGATCAGACAGCAGATGTTGTATTAAATGATTATTTGCCAGGAATTTGTTTGTTTTGATTTTCAAAGAGTAGCCCACAGTCTGGAGGCTCTGCATAAATCTAGAAGTAATGCTGTCCTCTGCCCTGAAGAGTTACCTGCACAGATGTTTCCAGATGTAGAAGCCCAGCAATCCTGACTGAATGTCCCATTATTGGTCAGTAGTAAAAAATGAGATTGGGATGTTTGTAGAGTGAAATCTCTTGCTGACTTGAGGCCTGATCTTGTGAGCACTTAACACTCTGCTTATTGTTGTGTAGATGCATACTCCCACTGGGTACTCCGAGTTGTGTACATAAATATTTTCATAAGTCTTAGAGATCTGATTTGGTGAGTGCAGGCACAACATGTGTAATGAGCAATCTCAGCTGCTTCCGAGGTACTGAATCGCTGCCTGGAGACAGACAGAGCAAACTTTAATATGAAATCTCTCCAGATTAAGTTTTTAGTATTATAAGTTTGATTTATGTGTGGGAAGAACACTTGGATGAGATATATTGGAAGAAAACTTATCCCATCCATTAGCAAAGAATGCAATAATTAGGGAAGGAAGAGACCTGGCTCAGAACGTGTGATATGACTCAGAATTGTGTCCTCGAGTCATTATGCAGACAAAAAACCCCACCACTCGCTCCAGTGCAAGTTTTGCATGTGTAACAGCTGTCACAGTGAGACCATTAATCAGCTGAACCACCACACAGGTGGAGGATGAGAAACCACCTTCTGTGCTAGAGGTTGGATGTAAAAATTACTTTGCACAGGGTCCGTCTGTCNAGAAGACTGTGTTGTGGATAGACTGTTCCTATTCAATTTGGATGATAAGAATTTAGTCTTAATTTCTGACATATTCATTTTATCAGCTAAATTTCCTAATTTGTATTATTACAGATAATTACCAACATATATTTATTTTTAAAACTTTATTTGTTCAATTAGAAGGTAGATTTCAGCCTTTATCTTTGTAGGTAGCTGATCCAAGACAGCTTTATGTAAATGGCTTAATTAATTGCTACCTTTCAGTTGAAACAGCAACTTACAAAGGAAGTAATCCTTTTCGAGTGGCATAAGCTGTTTAAAAATGGCAAAAACCTGCAATACTCTTCTCAGGCACCTTGGCACACAATTATAAGTGGTTGGATGTAAAAATTACTTTGCACAGGGTCCGTCTGTCTGTGCTGCTGTAGCTGCAGCAATGCAAATGTCTGGTGTAGATCTCTTTCACCACTGGCATAAGATGTTTTTGTACAACTTCCTCTTTTAAGTATAGAGGGGAAAATATAGGCTGTAGTTATATGCTAGAGAGACCGTGATTTTTCTCTAAGCTGTGTTTCTGCTGTTAAAACGATTGCAATAAAAGACACACCTATTTTATTTTACTTGATACATTAGTATACTATGAACTCATATCAATTGCATACAGTTAGTTAGATAAATGAACAGTTTACTTTTGATTGTGTGTGTTGAAGTACCCCAGGTTATTTTGCTAAATTATGTCATTTATTATTTCCTGCTGTGTATAATGACGATCTGTGAAAAACAGAGGTTTTTCCTTTCTCTCCTGTCCATACCNTATTTGACAGAAGTAAATGTAATAAACTGCAAGGCTTCTTCCCAAATTATGTCTTTTCTATGTAATTAAAATAGCATCAACCTTAAGTGCATTGGCTCTGTAGTCTTCAAATCTACATTATTAAAAGACTTAATTATGCAGAATTACAAAACTTTTTTATAAATGGTTCAATGTGTTGGTGGTAAAGATGTGATCTGTGTGGCCTACTTATTAAGTTTACACTCTCAAGCAATTAGTTGTTTCCAAGTGTTTGGTGCCTTGCTCTCCCTTCCAGGCTAGCCTTGGAAAATGCTGCCACACCGTGCTTTTAGAGGATGTGGTGACAGGGCTTTTTCTTTATGGCCACCAGCCAACAGCACCAATCTCTCCTGGTGACCATCTGCAGCTGGGCTTGCCTGGATTGGAGCTGAAAACTGGAATCCTGACCCGGAGTCCTGACCCATAGCCCTGAGAGGAGGAAATGGAGTTTGGGGTATTCTCTCTCCTCCTGCCATGCCCCAAAGTCCATTTGTTGTAGAAGCTGAGCTTTCAATCAGTGTTTTCCCCAGCTGCATCCTACTCTACAAAAGCAAGGGGCACTCCGTAGTGGAAGTAGTTTTTAAAACCCAGAAGAGGGTCATTGAGATCCCATATGTGGTGGTAAATGCCTTGATTCTGAGTGTATGCATGGTGCAACATGGACCCCTTTCTTAGTCTTATACTTTTGCTTCATATGAATAGAGGGAGGAAATACTACCAAATCTTTCTAAAAAGAGCCAATTCTTCATGTCATTAATAAGGAAAATGAAAAAATACTCACTGTGCCCGCTTATCTCCACTGCTGCTTGCTGTTATCCTTGTTTCTGAACTTCATACCAAACTGGTGATCCTGGGGGAGGGGGGAGGATGAGTGGTGAATGAATACATGTCTAGAAATGTGGCAAGTTTTCAGTAGAGATGCTCCAGTGCTGTCCTCATTATTGTCCCATTTTATTTGGCAGAGTGACTCTTTCCCCCTTAAATGTGCAAGGGTTTAATTAATACATTCCAGTTGTCAAACCCAGTTCAGCTTGATGAGCAGGAGAGTGTAGAAAAGCTAGATTATTTGTTTGCATCACTAGGCAATGGGGAAATACCTCCTCCGTTGGTTTTCTTTGCAAGTAGTGACAGCAGCATTCTGACAAAGGGATAAAAAATGTGCTGGAAGGACTAGAAGAATTAATTTGTAATAGATAATTGGATCTGTATGGCAATGATACGAGTTTGGAGGAAAGTCAAGAGGAATAGCTCTCTAGGTTTTTAGGTTTCACTCTTGTCAAAATAGCATCTGCATGCCTTATGCATTTTAAAGTTTAAGAACATACATATGTTGCTTCCTTATTTAGCTGCCCCATTGACTCTCTGACAAAGGTTTGGATATGCCTATTTTTATTATTAATTAAACCTCCAGAAAAAAATTTGGCTGTTTGTTGGGAACGTGATACAGTATCACTGTTCCTTTCCTTTCTTGCAAGAGTCAGTTTTATTCTTGCACCAGCCTCTGCGACAACTGTCTTTTGAATTTTGCAAGGCTCACCTTTGTTGCTGACTGATCCTACAGCAGATCCTCGGGGAAGGGCGTAGTCCAGTGTTACAGGAGATTGTCTCATTCAGTGGAAGTGTGGGTCCATTGAATGCCAGGATGGAGACGTTACCCGGGTTCAGCTCTGTGGAGGGCCAGTGGTGAAAGCAGAGTACCATGGAGCAGAGTTCCACGGGGATCTTCCATGGGGATCTGCCATGGGGATCTTCCACAGGGATGTCCCAGATGTGCTCCAGACAACTCCAGCTGCTAAGGTGGGCTGGTGGTGTCTGTACCAGTTGCAGATTTTTTGTATTTGCCAAATTTGTCTTTAAATATATCTAGATGCAGTAATCAAGCCTAGAGGCCATAAGTGGAGGCAACCATGGCTAGTAAAAGAGCAACTGACAAATGGTGACAGCACGTTATTTAAAAAAAAAAGTTTGATCAGAGGGTGATCAACATTGTTGCCCTCCTTTTAAAAAGGTGTTATGGGCGATCCCTGAAATTATAAACCTGGGAGGTGCCTCACTGTAAAGAAATATGGTTGAGGGAATGATTAAAGATCAAGTTATAAAGGACCTAGATGAGGATAATATGATGGGGACAAATCAGCACGATTTCTATAGCCTCTCAGATTTCTTTGAAATAGTTAACAAATAATGGATAAAGGAGAACCAGTGGATATAATTTATTTAAACTTTCAAAAGGGTTGGATAAAGTCTTTTAAAGGAGGCAATTAAGGAATCTTGCTAACAATGGGGTAGGATGTAAAGTCTTGTCATGGATTTAAAACTGATTTAAAGACTGAAAGTTGAAAGTAAGATTAAATGCCCATTTCTTGCTGCTGGAAGGAGACAATAATGGCTGTTCAGGAGTGGAGCTAGGAATGGTAGACTTCGTTATTTTTAACATATATATTTTATTAAATTGCTATTGTGCACAGAATGTGATTAAGTTGTATTCCCTAGGAAATACTGTAGGTTAATATTAAGTATCTGTGTTATAGAGACTGCTCTAGTGCTTTCATGCTGTATTCAAAAGGAGAAGAAACAGGAAAATAGAGGGAACAACAGCAATAACACTTCCCCAAAGATGCTTTTCCACTGAAAAAAACATGATCGGCTTTCTGCACCACCTAATCTAAACCAGCGCAGTTCATGAAACGCCAGCCCTGATCCAAGAAAAAATCAAATTTCAGTCTAAAATGTCCAGGGAAGTTTTGTCCATCCTTTGAACTCGGCATAGCTGCCCGTTTACTGCAATCAGCCCTTGCTGCGGTGTAGCTGTGATCTCTGCTGGGGCTGGCATAAAGGCACTCCATGGCCAAGGCAGCTCTAGCCTCAGGTAGGGCTGGGGAGGAGAAGGAGAAATTGTAGAACAGCTCTGCAAACCTGGACTAGTCCAGATAATAAAATTCTGAATAAGATTTTCCACAGAAAAGGTAAAATATATATCACAGGAATGTGCACACATTTAGAGCAAACTTGTAAGCCCCGAATCTGTCATAACTCATCAGGAGAGTGACGCTGGTGCTGTCCCACTCAGGTCCGTGAGGGCATCTCCGGGTGCAGAAAAAGACAGGAAAGTCTGCTCCATGCTGAGTGTGTCCTTATCTTCAACAGAGTGTCTGGCCCCCATAAGAGGTGTCCTCCCCCAGCATCTAGCAGAGATGGACAAATTTTCAGAACAATTAGAGGTATTGAGTGGGAAATTCTGGATAAGAATACATTAAAACCTGTGACTATTTTATATGGGGAGGAGAAGGATGATCAGTTACAGAATGAGGACTACAACAAAGGCTGGTCAGAGGCTTGCACTTGCTATCCTGTAAGTCAAAAATTCCCTGCATTTAATGTCTGTGTGGCAGGAGAGGGAGTGGAGAACTCTTCTTTCCCTTGGCAATAGGAATCTCTTGGCACAGGGTATTGCTGCAGACAGCCAGTTCTTAAATCTCATAGCAGGGTGCATTATCACAAAGAGTATCATGTAACAGAGTTAGCTGAGGTCTGCCTGGTACTGAATAACACCAAATAAAATCCCTCCACTTAGTCACTCTACCCCCAAATTTCTGCACCTTGAATTTAGTATGCTCCTGATGAATGGGGCTATCAGGGGTGAGACTCAATGCAGTGGACTATATTTAAGCATGGTAGCAGAATGATAGTTTGATGGTTAATTTCTTTGATCTTCTGTTGAATTTAAATTTGCCTACAGTGGTTTCCCAGTTTCAATTAGTACACAAAACAAACTTTGCGTATTTTCCGAGATGCTGTTCTTCATTATATGTCACTGTAGTTTTATGTGTTGTTGCCAAGAAATCTGCTTTTGACAAATTGCACAGGAGGCATTTTGAGATTGTGATGGAGTTGATTGAGTTTTGGCCAAATCCTGTACACTTTCATCACTGAAGACTGAAATACAGATGCTTGTTACATTAAAATATATAGAATTTGCTTTGGCCCTGAAAATCTGTGTCACATTTTAAAATAACCAATTTGGGTACAATTTGAGTTAAGTGGCAAGTAAACAATGCAAATGAAACTGTTTTGTTAGCTAGAAAGTAATTGAAAATCTGCAACTAATTATAAATTGGCAATATACAAGTCTCCAGGAAGCTGAAAGGAATACTTCGCTGATATATTGTTTAGTTATATTCAAAATTAACTTACTCTGCAGTTTGTGCAAGAGATTTTATTGCTTATTGTAACTTTACTTTTGAAAAATGAAGCAACTCAGATTTCATACAAGAAAAAGTGTAATTTTTTAATCAAAGATAACCCTTGTTATGTTACATGATTTTTTTTAATTTTATTTTACATGGGCCTTGAGCTTCAACTTTTGTATGGAGGTTTGAATTTCTTCAGTGTTTGTCAGTATTCTAAGTTTTGATTGGCACCTTCATTGTGTTTTTCAACTCATCACCTCAACACATTTCTCATGCATTAATGTAGCTGTACAATACCTCTGAGAAATAAGAATGTGTTGTCACATACGAGAAGGAATTCTTTGCTTGTATTTGGTTGAAAAAAGTGTGGGATTGGCTGGAAAACATATATTGTTGATGCCACCTAGATCTGTAACACTAGGAGCTAGTCAAAACATTCAGATAATTGTCATGTGGATTTGTGTTGCCAGAATGTGTGCCATGTGCAGATGTCAGGTTTTGGTGAATATCAGCTTTTGTGATTGAAGAATTATTTTTTAAAAGGAACATGTAAACACACAAGTTTTGATAAATCAATGTGAGTGATTACTAAAACCCAATGTAACAATCCTTGATGTACATGACATCATTGAAAAAGCATTTCACGGGATTTGGAGAAGTGCAGGGGGAGAAATACTTTTCTTAGAATGCTCTGAAATATCCTTTATCCCAGCGCAGCAGGCCATGATGGAAAGCTCAGTGCTATCTCTCTTTTGGTCTTGCCACCAAAAGCCCCAAGAGACTCCACAACAATCACAGACCCAAAGTCCTTCTGCGAGAAATAAACATTCTCAAGCTCTCCCAAACTCAGAGTTGGTCAGGTAAGATGCAGAGGATGCAAAGCAGGTTTTGGGGGGGGAAAAGTAACCCTGCAGTTACTGTTGTATCATTCTGTATTATACAAATGGGCAAGAAAAAGAATATAAAGATTAAAAATTACGTCCTTGTTTCAGACAGAGTAAGAGCCACGGGAAGGGCTCCAGACTCAGTGCCAGGCTAATCATCATTATGTTGTATTCACCTACTTGGCAATTGCTTTCTCTGAATAAACATTTCACTGATATGTACTCTGCTTTAACAAACCTTGACTTGGAGAAATTTCAGACTGGAATTTTCTACAGCCCTGTGCTGTTTCCTCATAAACCAGTGCTGATTAAGTGAATCATATATTCTTCTGATATTAAATTTTTAATATAAAGTCTTGTAGTCAACAATTAGTAGAGATACCTTTTGAAACCTGTGAAACACCACTTAGAAATGGTTCAGCACTGTCCTGTGATACAGCGTAGGCTCAGATATGATGCTTGTAGAGCTGTGTAGGGGCCGAGCAAGCTGGGGAGATGTTTCCTAGTCAGTCCTGAGCTGAGGAAATCTGGACAAGTCTGTTATTAAAAGGAAAAGGCTTCAGCCAAGGAGCAGGAATAGACATCTTTTCTTTCTGCAGTAAACATTTCCAGACAGGCCAGTCTCACAATCCTTGTGTAAGTAGCTCCTGTGAGTACAGGTTGCAGGATGAAATCCATAAATACCAGGCTTAAACAAGTGAATCTGCATCCAGAACATTTTAATAAAAAGTTAGCTTGGGTCGTGGGGAAGGAGGGGATGAAGCACTGGGGGAATGGAGAATATGAGTCATGGCATCCACACTGAAACAAATCTTTGAGCACGAATCGCAATATAAAATTTTAAGGGCTTGATCCTGCCTTTGGCAATGCTGGTGTGTATTGTTACATATCCTGTAAAATCGACTACTGTTACATGTTACATGGTACTGTGCACCCACTTAACTAAGCCCTGAGCTCTTGGTTTTTATAGCCTTTATTTTTTAAATCCTGTAAATGCTGCTGGACTTGGCTTTTTAGAATGTTGAACAGATGCAGCAAGATTTTCCTACACTTCCTACCCACTTACAACCCTGAATAATTAGTGGATGTGTTGCATTTTTTCATAAAGACTTCTTAGAGAGCTGTTTGGTGAATAAGGCCACACAGAATGTGTCATTGTTGCTGCTGCAGGTTTTGAGTTTATTTGTGTATTATGGGTACTGTATACCACATAATAATGAAAAGCTATATGCTCCGGTCTGCTGGTTCACNCCTGGCATATTTATTAGAAAAAATTCAATAACTTGATATGAGGTTTTGGAAGGACAGATAGGGGAAAATGTGATCACGTCTTTCCAGAATTGAAGTACTTTTCATTTAATGAGCTGGATCACTATCCAGTGGGGCCTTTAGGATGAACAGTACTCAGAGTATGAAGTACTCAGTGTGTTTCCAGGCACCACACTGGGATGACAGTGTTTTCACATTGTCTTCCAGAAGTGCTGTCTGCTGGCTTTGGATGAGTGAGAACATCATGTCTGGTCATAAAGTGACCCTCAATCACTTTTTCTCTTTGCTTTATTTCATGAGTTGCTATGAATCGCACAGGAGAGGAAATGCAGGAGGTAGAAGGAGAAATGCCAGTGGCAAAAATTTGGTGTGGAATCCAAACTGTTTGAGGAAAACATAGGAACAGATGAAAGAAAGGGTGTTGAATGGCTTAGCTACCTGTCTCCTTAACAGCTTGTGATGAGGAGGTAAGTAGTTTAGCAACCTTCACTCAAATTTCTTCCTTTTTCTTATTTTTTTTTCCTTCTTTTCTTTCTTCTCCAGAAGCTGGGGATTAAACTAGAGAAAATCTGAGTTTTGCAGCTTCTCTGGAAGAGAGAGAAGATATCTGAATTCAGGCTTAACCCCACTTTGAACTGCTTAATTTCAATAAAAATTATGTATTTCCTCCTGCGTGATTAATGG
>VYZQ01058486.1:93812-111412 GCA_013400655.1 Mystacornis crossleyi | reverse complement strand
AATTGTTTGAGTAACAGTGGACTATTGAAACTCTATCCAGATGTGCGTGTTGCTAATTATGGGAATACCCACAAAGGCGGATTATCTCTTTTGTTAGCATTTCCAACCCGTTAAAAAACAGGAAAGTGAAAAGCATGTAAGCAGCAAATAAGAAGTAGACGTACATGTCAGAGGTGAAGACTTTTCATAATTAATTCCCAGGGAAGAAAAACTCTTGACCTGGCAGGATGCATTTCTGAAATGTAACCACATGCAATTTAATGCACAGGAGAGATATCCCAAAGTGGCAGATTCTGAAACAGTCCCAGAAATGGCATAACATCNTAGGAACAGATGAAAGAAAGGGTGTTGAATGGCTTAGCTACCTGTCTCCTTAACAGCTTGTGATGAGGAGGTAAGTAGTTTAGCAACCTTCACTCAAATTTCTTCCTTTTTCTTATTTTTTTTTCCTTCTTTTCTTTCTTCTCCAGAAGCTGGGGATTAAACTAGAGAAAATCTGAGTTTTGCAGCTTCTCTGGAAGAGAGAGAAGATATCTGAATTCAGGCTTAACCCCACTTTGAACTGCTTAATTTCAATAAAAATTATGTATTTCCTCCTGCGTGATTAATGGCCAAGTGTGGTGACAGACAGGAACAATGAGCTTGACCTTCTAGGTAAAGGATAACTGCTATGTTTAGTTGATTACACAGTTTCCCCTAAATAAATTGACAAGCAGTGAGCATGGTTTTCATGACTTCTGATCTTGTTAATGCACACTTACAGTGATTTGCCTATTCCTCTGAAGCAAGTCCTGTGTTCTGTGGGACACATGTTAAATAAATTCCAAATGGTCTAATGTGAGATGTTGAATCCCAGGAGCTAGGATCTGTGCAAACAGGCTGGCCTGCCAGGGAAGTGTAAGGTGTGAAATACTCTGAACTGGAATCCTGAACTTAGAGAAGTTTCACATCCTCTGGACATCTCAGCAGCTTATTAAGCAGACCAATAATTCTTCATCCTCCTTCTTCCTGGGCTCCTCACGCCTACATGGCGTGAACCTTACTTTCTCTTCTGTCAGTGTTTCTTTCTGCTCCCAAAACTGAGAGCATCAAAGATGCTAAAACTATCCATATTGCACTGATAGGATGTTTATACAGAAACAGGATTAGCCTACATGCCAGGTAGACCTTATTGCATATCTTTATATTTATTGAGCTTCAAAATCTACAGTAGAGGACAACTACTGGCATTGCCCTGGGCATGAAAAATGGGAAAGAAAGGAGTATTGATGGGAAAGCAGTCATCTCCATAAGTTGGTCCAGTGTTAAACATTCATTACTTAAAAAGAAAAATGCCTCTACTTGACTTCAAGTTATTGCTTGGGATCAAGCAAATGCTAAAATCAGTTTCAGGAAAGCACCTTGCCCAATGCTTGACTTCTGCTTTCCTATGGGATCTGTTGTTAGCACTTTTGACTCACTCAGTGGAAAAATGGGCCATAGAATGATCTGAGCTTGAAGGAAAAACATCATGCATACTGCCTCTGTGGTTTTCCTTCACTTGTGGAGGTTTAGACAATCTCTCCTACCACTCAGGAGGTCCAGGGGACCATAACACAAGCTTCCACATCCCATGGAGATCCCTCACTGTGCTGCCTATGGTCCTAATATCCCAATGGACCTAGAAGAGCTCTCTTCCCAGGAGAGCTCTCCATCTCCAGCCTTCTACCACTTCTGTACTTCCCTTGAGACTGCAAGCAGTGTTTTGCAATAGCTGGATCAGCACCAAATTCAGCCTATGTCCTGCAGAGTCCCTTTGACCCATTGCTGTGTGATTCAGCAAATATCCAGTCTCCCAGGAGTTGTAAGACTCAGTAGAATGCTTTCCATCTGCAAATCCCAATCCCTTTAAATTAGGGTGACTCCCTTCAAAATCCCTGGCCAGGTTTTGTTTCTTTAGTTTCTTTTTGTCGTACTTTGGAAAGGAAAGAACTTTGTCAGCAGGTTGGTGTGCTCCGCCCACAGTCAGGCAATGTAACAACCCCAAACTTGAAACACGGGACAATCCAACCCCAGTCAAGCCCGTGACCCACGGGCTCAAAAGTGAGAGGAAATTACAAGTGCTACCTTTGCGGTTAATCCATCACAATGGATAACTTTTCTCCCTCTCTCTCTCTGTCCTTTGCATGCAGAATTTTTTTTTCTAAAAGATTCAATTGAAATGTTGCCTGTCTCTTCCAGAAGGGAAGCTGCTGAAAAAGAGATCGCTTTGTGTAAGGCAGCATGAAATGCAGTAGGTACACTAGGCTGTCTTGTCCTTTCTCTGTGATAAGCACTACACTGAAGTCTACTGTCATTTGTGTGTACGTGTGAATATCTTTCTGTAATGGAATAAGAGTGTTTGCAAAAATGGCTACTGAAGTGCCCAGCCAGTGCACTTACTGCAGGAGAGTGACAGGATAAGAGAAGTGGCAGAAACAAAGATAGGAAAAGAGATTTTTGCACTAACAAGTGTGAACTGATAAGCTTGACCTGTATGGGAAATGTAGAGAATCCTTAGTGCGCTTGTCAGGCCAAAATTAGCAGTGCCAATTTGTTTTCAGCGACACTGATCTCTGAGAGCCCTTTACTTATTTTCTCATTTGTGGAAGAAAACTGCTGGCTCACTGCACTCCACTTAAGGAACTCTTAGCAAGCTAATTCACTTAGGCATAAATAACTTTCCAGAGTGTTGAAGCCTGGGGTAGGAATCAAGAGGATCTATAGAGGTGGATGGGGAGGTGTTGTGTGGAGGTTTTATTGGCCACATGGATAAGTTATGTGTGTCATTTAAACTGAGTGCCTAATCACCCCTGACATGTCATCACAACTGCAACATGCTCAGCAAGGCAAAAGGGAGGGAAGAAAATACATATTTCTTTCTCAAGTATGCATGGCTAGGAAACAGTCATCTCATTTTTCATCTTCCTCCAGGGTAGGTGTTCGGGCTGTGTCTCTGCCAGGGAATGGGGGCTGTGTGCTTCACACAGGAATGAAGTGTGGTGTTTTAAAGAAGAGAATTTGAAGTGCTGTTTAGCAAGTAAGCACTTCTGATTAGAGTACGGGAATAGAGAAGTAGTCTGTACCTGATTAATTTAGGACAATTTGGAAAAACCAGAAGCCAAAGAGGCAAAGTCTGTAGTAAACAAGATATTGCCAAGTTTCTAGTTTTGTCTGTTTATTTAGCTAATTCTTCCTTGTGGGAACAAGGGAAGGAAAGATGAGTTGTGGTGGCATAGAATGATAGTCTGGGTATCAGTATGGAAAGAAAGAGAAATATCAGTGCTTAGGTGAGTCAGAACGGGCTGTGGTAGCACCACTGGGATGTCTTCTCCAGCTCCTGTGTCAGAAAAGGTTCCCCAGTTGTAAATTGGTAGAGGGTAATGAAAAAGCAAATGAAACTGGTCTTTGAGTGGATGAAAAGAATGGAGACTCGGAAAGATTACCCCCGTAGAGGAGGGGGACAAAGCAGAAATGAAGGATTAGAGGTGGTGTCTGCAAAGACACCACAGGGAAATGAGCCTTTTGGCTGCTGAGAATCCAGTAAAGAAGGAGGCCAGGAGGAGGAGGGGAGTAAATCAGACACCCTGTGTTGAATCAGTGCAGAGGGGAGTGGAGGGAGCAGACTGGTCAGGGGTGAACATGAGGCTCAGCAGAGCGGTGATTGCATTAGGCACACGCAAAGGAGCAGAGAGGAGGCAGCTCGTATTAGGTTATCACAGTTAGATTCTACTGGGGGTAAGGAAATGTGATTCAAGGGATTGGTTGTTAAATTAGGATTTCCTCGCATAATTTTATCAGATCTCATATCATCAAGTCAAACCTCGTTCCATTCAAATGGATCTTAAGAAACTGTCAAAACAGGAATTGCACCTAACTTGGAAATAGAAGCAAACAGAGTGGTCCAGGGATGGAAAGGAACTTCTTGGGCTAAGCTATGATTTTTCTTGTGTTGAAAAGGCTTCTCAGGAGAAGTGTTTTCCCTCCAAAGAATTTTCCCAGCCAGGTTTTTGCCTTGTTTTTGGCTGTTTGCATTTGTATTCCTTGTACCTTCCTAGTATTCTGCTTCCTTTATTTTCTTCCCCCAATCTCAAGCTCTCACTTCTGAGAGCAGAAGGTGATACAAAGGTACCTGTATCCGCTGCAAGAGGCAGTGTGTCATTAGGGCCTTGGAGGGAGGCTGGCCATGTGGGGGATCTCTTCCACGTCACCATTTTCNTACACATGTAGATGCAATTATACCTCAAACTGGTGCTTGTTTTGCTTGCGGGGATGATTTTACTGTACCGCTACAAAGAGCAGATTTGCCAGTATAAGTTTACACCGCCCCAGGAATGCTTTGTCTGTTTACTGTGCTGGTATTCCTTTATCAGTAAGGCATTTGCAGTGTAGACATGGTCTTATTTGGAGGGCTGGTTTTAATCCTGACACATGCTAAAGTGATTACACTGCTGATTGAGGACTCAATAGAAGGACTCCAACTGATTTGCTCTGGATCGGGGCCTGAAAGGAGAGGAATTATCTTGTGGTTTGAACACAGGGATAGGAGCTCTTCGTGCACACCCTGGGTTTGATATTGACTTCATTCGTCTCTGCCTCTAAAATTGGGGGTGTTATGGAATTTGTCTTACAGGAGTTTTGTGAGACGTAGTTGTTTCATGTTTCTGTTCCAGGACACAAATAAAATTTATATCCCCAAATGGATAGCCACTACATTTAAAATAAATTTTAAAAATGAGAGAAATATAACAGCTAGCTACTTCTGCAGCTGTTCCAATAGCACCAAGTGCTATTGCAGCAAAGGCCCTGGTTGTGGGCCAACCTGTGTGACTGCTTTGAAGAGGCTCCCCTGCCTTCATGAGGTGNCTTGGGCTAAGCTATGATTTTTCTTGTGTTGAAAAGGCTTCTCAGGAGAAGTGTTTTCCCTCCAAAGAATTTTCCCAGCCAGGTTTTTGCCTTGTTTTTGGCTGTTTGCATTTGTATTCCTTGTACCTTCCTAGTATTCTGCTTCCTTTATTTTCTTCCCCCAATCTCAAGCTCTCACTTCTGAGAGCAGAAGGTGATACAAAGGTACCTGTATCCGCTGCAAGAGGCAGTGTGTCATTAGGGCCTTGGAGGGAGGCTGGCCATGTGGGGGATCTCTTCCACGTCACCATTTTCCCCCATCTGTGGAACTAGCAGGCTATGACTACAGGATTTTGCTGAATAGGGTCTTGGAAAAATCTAGCTGTAAACTCACAAAGCCTGGCTTTGTGTCCAAAAATGGTGTTTCCACACAGTAGATCTGATTTCCATAGCTTTACACTCTTCAAAATACCAGCCAAGGCAAGTCCATGTAACCATGTTAAATTCCTTTCTTTTCTCTTTCTTAAATCAACCAGTTTGTGTAAACCTCTGAAGAGACAAACTGACACCACTTTGACCAGAGACTCAGTGTTGATGGTTATTAATTGCTTAAAANGTTATGGAATTTGTCTTACAGGAGTTTTGTGAGACGTAGTTGTTTCATGTTTCTGTTCCAGGACACAAATAAAATTTATATCCCCAAATGGATAGCCACTGCATTTAAAATAAATTTTAAAAATGAGAGAAATATAACAGCTAGCTACTTCTGCAGCTGTTCCAATAGCACCAAGTGCTATTGCAGCAAAGGCCCTGGTTGTGGGCCAACCTGTGTGACTGCTTTGAAGAGGCTCCCCTGCCTTCATGAGGTGTGTGTCACAGTTTGGGATGCACTGCACCACCACATTTCCCATGGGTGTTTCCTGGTAGCCCAAATGCGCTTTCCCTTTTGTATTTACAGTATCCACGTTTTAGGATTCTCTTTAAGGGCCTTAGAGCTCTTGGATGGCCAAGTCAAACAAGGCGCAGCTTCAGCACAGGGACCTGTGTGCCAGCGTAGGGCTTTGTGGTCCTGAAATGGGTGCTGCTCCTTCTAACAGGACTTAAAAACCGATAGGTGAGAGGAAACAGATGCAGGAGGGCAATTTCCCCAGGGACTATAACAACAATGTGCTTTCACTGCTCTTTCATGGCAGACCTAGAAGCAAGATTAGAAATGACACATCTGTTGGAAAGTGCAGGTCAGTGGATGCCATGTCCTGTGGTAGTCTGGCACAGACACAGTTGGGGCAGACGCATCCCACCTTCACACCATCAGCTTCATTTCTTCATCAGCCTTTTGCAGAGGCAGTGCCAATGTGTTGAAGCTGAAGGGCTTTTTCCATTCTCTTCATATCATCACACACTGGGCTGAAGACTAAGCAGGTTCCAGTTGGGACATACAATCCCTGAACATGTGAGGTCACACCAAGAAGCAAATCCCTACAGGAAGCAGAATTAGCTGGAAATAGCTATTACTCACCAAGTTCCTTTTTACAAATAGTGCATCCTTTAAAAAAGCCACATCTGGGAAATGGAAAACTAATGTTTAGAGCAGAAATCTTTATCTCTAGGAAAAGACAAGTTTTGGGGGGTTTTTGGTTTAATACAGAATTTTTGGACTGCTCTTCACTCTATAATCTGTAGCTTGCTCCGACTGTGGCTGTTTTTACATATATTCTCTCAACTGTCATCTATTGGCACCAGAGACAATGTCAAGGGAACAGATTTCTATGACAAATTAGTGCATAGAAGAAAAAGTTGGTGTGTGGTTGTGTCTTGTGCCAGAATGATTAATTCCAGAAAGACCCCTTAAATTCCAATGAGTGCTTCAGAAATCAGAGTATCTTGATACTGGCCGCCTTGATTTAAGGCTACTAAAATTATTCAATTATGCTTCTACCTCATCTGAAGTACTTCTTGGCATGTTGTAGGCTGCAGTGGGGAAAAAAAGGGTATGTAAAAATTATTCTTCTTGCACACTGCTAGAAGAAAAACAAGGTTGTGTTTGGTGTAACTTCGTTAGGGCTGTACTTTTGATAGGTAAAACTGATCACAGTTAAAGTAAGCAAAAATGAGCCTGTTGTGTGCAGCAAAAAAAATGATAGGTCTCCCTGGTTATAACCCACAATCCGATGAATGAAAATCAAGAGCAGTGTATAACATTATTTTTAAACTAAGTCTTTCTGAAAGTTAACAGCACTAAACCGTTGCATGGGCTTGCATGGTCTACAGAAGAATTTCTGCACTTTGTTCAGTTTTATTAACAACACTTTAGTTTGCTTGATAACCAGTTGCAAAACTGAGACATAGGGTAAGTAAGGGCTGGTCAAGAAAGAAGTCAGAATCACAATTTAAAAACAATGTCTAGGCTACAGAATGACGCTTCTGAACCTAGTCCTGCAATTCATCTTGAAAAGATTGTCTTGCACAAGGCCCATTTGATTTGTTGGTATTGTTGCTGTTACCCTGAAACCCCAGTTCTCAGGTGACAGTAGCTTGTGAAGAAATACAGGGAAAAGAAATAAGTGAAAAATATCACTACAAATGTATTAACTCATATTTTACTGTACAGAAATTTAGGAAACTTAGTCTTTCGTTTCACGAGTATAACTTCCACTGCCAATAGTGCTAATGGACGTGTTGGACACAGGTTTTCTATCCATGGTGTAACTTTCTTTTGTGAAGTTCAACTGGTCTGGGACTATATTGTCAAGGAAGCAGGCTTATTTTAAGTCAGTGGCTGTTTTAACTTGAATTAGTTTGCAAAATCTGTGGTGTAGTCAGAAACCCTTGACACCAGCATAGCTCTTTAGGAAGGACTGGCTGCTAAGGAACTACTTTTAAGTAACCTTGCTCCTGCTGGGTGATGGCCTGCTTTGAAAGGCAGCCTGGCAGGTTGTTGTTTGAACCAGGACTCAGAAAGGAATATAGGGATCCTAACGTTATTTATATTTTCAGAGAGAAAGAACTGGGATAAGTTTAAGGTCAACTGTTTTTGTAAATATAGTCTATAATTTGAGTTTTCTTCTATAGTATTTGCAAAACAAACATTTTGTGAGCAGGGGTGATGCACAAGTAGTTTGCTGTAGTTCTACAATCTACTTTATATTTGCTTTACACAGCTCTGGATTAGAAGCTTTGGGTTCTTCTAGGAGCAAAAAACAAGTTTTAAAAAGTAGTTAAACATAGTGAGAAATATGAAGGGCTGCGATGGGGAAAAGAGAGAGGATGGCAGGCGGAAAGAACCCCCAGGGAATGTTAAGTGCACATGTAAGAATAGGACATATGATCCTTCTTTATTATTGTCCATTTAAAATTACAATGTGTTCCACTTAAACTAGACATGCTAATAAAATAAGAAGAGTCATTTATAGTGGACAAATTCCAAAGACCGAAGCTGTGTCCTCATTTAAATTCTGCTCTTTTGTTAGGGCACCCTACTGACATAATTCTCTATTGTTTCTGCCATTATCGCTTGCTTAATGCAGGACATAGTGTCGGGAAATTCCTGTCTGGCACTTACAAGGTGTTTCTAAAAGGGGGAACAAAAGAGTCAAGAGCACACAGGGAGCAGGAAGAAGCTGCGAGAGGAAGTGGCAGCAGAGGGAGGAATTCCAGATAGTAGCAGGGCTGGGGGAGTCAGGCAGACCAAGGGAAGAGGAGCAAGAACTGGGGGCAGGCAAAACCTCTCTGCACTCCCTCTACAGTCCCACCTATTACCGGCAAATCTCGTAGGATACTTAGGAGCAGCTGAAGGATGGTGAAAATGCAGCATTTCTGAGCACGGAGTGGGGAGTCCCTCGGCTGGGAGGGTGCGGGACAGAGCAGGAGGATCTGCTGGGGAAGAGAGGCTGTGTCACTGGGAAACCGGGGTGGGAAAGCTGGCTCCAGGAGAGTTTGATGGAGGTCTGATGCTGAGGATTTGTGGTGGTCAGTGAATGGGGAATGAGTTGGTGTCAAGGCCGTCCACTTCTCCTGATAGCTCTGGATATGAGGAGCAAGACATCCTAACTTGCACTAGCCCGGACATAAGATTACTCTGCACTGTCATTTGTTAATAACAATGTCGTTTTCTGTCGTATAATTAGAAAATACATCTTGCTTTGCCTCCAAGCACTGTCACCTTATTGCATTTGCACATTTTTTATAATATTTCAAGGGAACTGACCAGATAACATTAATGAATATATTAGATAGGCAGGCACTTTTAAGGAAAAATAATAAACATACTTGTATATTAAAAAGTTAATTCAGTCTGGAGCCAAACAGGTAATTTTCCCTTCAGCATTTTTTCACTCAGCTAAGACAGGTTGGACTAGGAGTGCAGTCACTCTGTCTACGCTCTTGGCTTGGCTTGCATACCAGGGGCGAATTTTCTTCAGAGACAGACAGCAAGATGATCTGATTGGCCTCGGTCCAGGGCATGCTCACAAAGGGCTCTTTGATGGAGGGCTCCTTGGTGAGCCCTGTACCAAAAGCTGCCTGCCACCCTCCTTTCAAAGATACCCATTTACAGTAATTCGGGGAGGGGGAGAAGGGAAATAAATAAAGAGAAGTGAAATAGGGGGTTGCCACAAGAATAATTATGTTACTGGGCTTGGAGGGGGTAGGGAAGACGAGGGGGGAGTTATTAAGTAAACTGCTGGATGTTGAAGTAGCTGTTTGGCAACAATGCAAGAACATAAGGCATTTGCAATTAGGCTCATTAAAGCTTCATTATTTTGCTTATCAATCTTTTCTGAAAAGGGTGGGGTGAAGCACCATATATTAAAACATGGCTGCTTTTACAGATAAGGAGTGATCACTGCCTGTTTGACTCTCAGCTACGCTGTAGAACCCATCCTGTGATGGCATATGTGATTAGCTGATTTAACTCCCTCTTGTACACAGGCAGGTCATTTATAGAAGTTGGTTACTGTGTCCCTGGACTCCACTGCTGCAACATCCAGTCCAGGCAGCTGCTTCTCCTTACCTTTATCTCACTCGATATCCAGATGTGGTCTCCTGCCTATCTGTCAACTTTGATCCCATTTGTTCTCAAAACAGTGGCTTTTGGAAGAGTATTTACCGAAGCCTCCACACCTTGGAATAAGGGGAAGGTGAACTGCATTATCAGACCCACTGCTTCCTCAGTCAGTGGGGGATGTCCTCTGACTGGAGCCCTTACTATTCCATGCTAATCAGAGGCTTTGAGTTTCAGTGGAAATAATAGCAACTTGAAGATATTTTAGTGGATAGAACTGATCTGGGCCATTCTGGATCTCTTGAAGACCTCGGCCTGCCTGAACTGACTTGTAACAGGGCCTCTTCTGGCTGAGGAACAGTGGAGTGTGTGAGCTGATTGGCAAAGCCATCAGAGCGACAGTATTGGTGTGAAAGCCTCGCAGTAGGAACAGCAGCTACCCTGCTTTCTGCTTTGGAGCTGCTTCCCAGGGTACAAGGAGTGAGATCTGGGAACAAATCAGGTCAGGTCTGTCTTCTAGTAATGTAGAAGTCAGTATGTGCCACTACAGATTATTGCAGGTAGTAGGTGTGTAAGGACAGCATTTCAGATATAGATACCGCTCATCATCCAAGAGCTTCAGAGCACTGTGCATGTGGGCTAAGCCCTGCACCATCCCTTTGTGAGAGGTGAGCTTTACTTTCTTTTTCCAGATGGAAAAGTTCTGGCACAGAGG
The DNA here is from genome assembly GCA_013400655.1 of Mystacornis crossleyi. Taxonomy (NCBI): domain Eukaryota; kingdom Metazoa; phylum Chordata; class Aves; order Passeriformes; family Timaliidae; genus Mystacornis; species Mystacornis crossleyi. Next base: position 100,832 of record VYZQ01058486.1, on the reverse strand, counting down.
AAACCCCGAAAGGCATGCTGAGTGTCTGGGGCAGGTCTGAACTCAGAAGTCCTGGTTCTCACAAGCCCAGTCTCTCCAGTATGTCCTTGACCATGCATCTCTGAGATTTCCTCTGTGTTTAGGTTGACAGCAGCTATACTGAACTTTGGAATTTTCTTGCAAAAATGATTGATTTTTTCTTGCTTCATTTGTTTCTGGTAGCAACTCTTTTCCATTTGTGATACTTCGTGATGGAGATGTGGCACCTTGTTTAGAAGTGGCTCTTTCTTTAATAAGTTTCTTTAATTACTTTCTCCATTGTCTGCACAATGTATTTTCTGTATAGTGTTAAAACTCACTTTAACTTCAAAAGAAAGGAAAGGAAGCATAAAAAAAAGAGAAGCTGGGGGAAATACTGATACGAAGAAGGGTATGGAAGGAGTAGCACCACTAATACAAACATGTAGGTCATATTGCCATGTGGGAATGGAAGCCAGCTTGAACTTTAATTCTTAGTTTGATCAAGGTAGTGTAAAACCAAACCCCAGAGGATTTCCAATGGAGAAACTGGATTTATATTTTACATATGAGCTGTAGTTGAAGCCAAATGTTCATTCCACTCAAATTGTGTAGGTGGATTACTTTACTTCCAGTCTTGAAGTATCATGTTTTTAGCTGCTAATAAACTTAATAAAATCCATTTCTTATTTCCCCTGGTGTACTGTGTTCATGAGTCTTGATGTGCCATAAGAGCAATGCTGTCCAGAAAATTCATTTATCAAGAAACAGACAAATGATGTGTATGAATAAGTCAAGAAGAAAAAGAATATATGTACCACTCTTTCTGTGGCATTGCTCTTACCACAATTGCCAGCTTCCTTTTTTCTTCTGATTTACAACTGGACCAAATAGCTGAGAAAACTTAATAAATTGTCACATCATCAGCCTAGCAGAGAACTAAGATATGTACAGGTTGGTTTTTGTTGTTTTTTAAATTGTTCCTTTCCCAATTAAAAATCTTTCCGTAACAACAAACTTCCAGCTTTGGCTTAGGTCCCAGAACCAGACCTGCCATTTCACACAATGTGTGATCAGTCTAAGGGTTCGTTGCCACTGGAATACACTGAAGCCAAGAATTTACAAAACTGAATGAGGGATTAGACATCTATGTAGATAAAAAAAATATCTAGCATTATTGTAGCTAATGCAAACAAAGAGAGCACTGAGAAGGAGATAAAACCTCACTTTTGAAAGGTGTTAGATAATGTCTAATATTTTGAATTGGGGTGAGACTTCCTGGGGAACTTCCAGGACGAGGTAGATTGTCACATGGTATCCTTGAACTTTACTTTGACATGTTCAGTCTTGGATACTGAATTAGAAGAGTTGTAAGTGGTTATACACAGCAATAGCTGTCTTTCTACTCAGTGCACATTTTCTGATGTCCTACAGTTAGCTAGATGAGAGAATTGAAAGAGAGCCCTTTAGCCCACAGTTCTAAATTCAGTCACGAGCCAACAAGAGGTGCCAAGTGAACCAAGACATCCGTGAGGGTGAGCAATGTAGTGAGTTAAATGTTGTCTTCAAGACTCAGAGGTGCAGAGTTGAATGGAAGCTTCACTGCAAGCAACGTCACTTCTTTCAGCCCCTTCATCTCCCCCATATGCAATTAAATGTCACCCCTTTCTTTCAAAATGTGGCTGTGGCACGTTGCTGGAGCACAACGAATTCATCACTTCGCTTAATGGATTTATGGGTGAGAGTTGGGAGAGGAAATAATCTTTAGAAAGATTTAGGGTAAACAAAAGAGTTAAAAAGAATGAGAAACAAACTGCTTTATGGTAACAAGGAGTGGGAACCAGACAAGGAAGGAAAACAGAGAGGGTAAGAGGCCTCAGGTACAGAGGAAGAAGTAAGATCTTAGGTAGAAACAGAAGGGAAAGGCAGGGTTGAACATATAAACAAAGGGTTTAAGAGAAAAAGCAATATGACTTTTGAAGCTTTTAGTGCACATCTGACCCAAATCATCTGTCCTTTCAGAGTCGGCCCATCACCTCCCTTGTTTAGACTTTATTTTTCCTTGGAGATCTGTAATCCTTGCTCTAAAGAGCTCCTGACTTGGTGGACATGTGTTATGTTAGTAAATGCTGCTATTGAAGTCAGCAAACTTGTTAAAACTTGTGCTTTTGCTGCAGCAATGGAGTTTGTGGTGAGCAGGGAGTGCAAGCCCGGTCATTCCTCCTGGTGTGTGTGCAGCCTGGAAGGGGTTCGGGGAGAGGGGGGAGGGCCAGGCAGCTTGACAGCAGTTTTCCCACCTCTCTGTTGGCCATAGCAGGGGGTTTCTCTTGGAATCTCTTTGTAGGGGGAGAAGGGGTTATCAAGAGCACAGAGTTTTTCTTTCCAGCAAACAAAAATTGCCACTGAAATCTCTTTCCAGAACTTAATGCAACCTGAGGCAATATTTTACTGCAGAAACCACAAACAAATCCATGCACGTGCATTTAAGAAAGGGCTCCAGACTCATCTGAGCACATCACAGGAAACTGTGGGGTTGCAGGGAGTGCTAAAGCCACTGTTGGTGGCATTGGGCTCTGCTGGCTTTGGTCAATCATTGAGGGCCAGTTCTTCAGGGGCCTGCTTCTGTCCACTTCCGTAGAAAAGGTAAAGGAAGTGGGAAAATAGAAGTTGATCATGTTACATTTAGAGTTTATCAGTTCTCTTCTGCAAATGTTTTCACTGAGAAAATTAAGTTTCTTTTAAAGATTAAATCCACTCGCAAGTAACAAGTGTACATAAAGTGACAGACCCTACCAATGTATTTGCAGAAGACAAGCATTTACCAATCTTTGGCTGGTACAGGGGTTTTGTTTCACACTGAAAAAAAATTTTTTTAAGTTTGTTGGCTTTTAAAAGATATTTCTCATTTCAGTTTCCCTTTTTCCCACTTTCCACTGTATCCCTGATAGATATTATGTATTCCTTAGAAGAATATTTCATTTTGGAAGAGTAAAACCATAGTCAGGTTTCTGCACATCGTTTTCACGAGTTTTGTGTAGATGTTATGTAGACCAGAAAAAGTCAAGGTGCTATCACTCTGTGTTCTGATTAGTGTGTGCATGAAAGAGAAAAAGAGAAAATGGAACCTGTTCTGCAATACTAAAATCCAGCATTGTTGGAGAATCTAACACTGAGATTTTAAATTGTGCTTTTGCATCTGTTTCTTTCTCCCTGAAGAATCTGTTGGCCTGAAGTTGTGTAACTCGCTGATGAAGTCGTTGTGGGGGTCTTTGCTATCCTGGAAAATAAAAGACTAGAAAATTGCAGCGCAAAGCTCATGTTTGCTGAAGTGATCAACCTTAAATGGTGTGTGGGTTATCTCAGAGTATAATCAGCATAGCTGATTTGAATAGAGCTGTCTTCAAAATAGAGATCTGCTGGTAAGATTTGTTTTCATTTAGGTCTTACTTTCAGCAATAGGATTAGCCTAAGGTCTATATATCTACAGGCTCTTGTATAAACAAGCAGCTTAAACAAAACTACCATTATTATCCTGATTTAGGGAGAGAGAAAAGCCTTGTTTGGTTTATTGAGTTAAGATCATATGTGTGACAAATAAAGCCTTCCTTTAAATGTAAGTTTTGTCCTATTCAATATAGTAAGTTTCTTGAGAAAAAAAAAATTACAAAGGCAAACATTCTTCTTAATGCCAATTCAATTTGTCACCTCCAGGTTTTAATCCCATGGGCTGGTGAAATACGTGCTATTTCATCCAGCTGAGCAACAAGGCAGCAGATATCACCATATTTATCACCATCAGGGTGATATAATCAATTTACTTCTTGCTATAAGAACTGCCCTTACACTTCCTTTTTCTACCTTTTACTCAATGGCCTTATTAAACTCTTTTCAATGCTGATTTATTGCAGCTATGGATAATGTTGTGGTCTGTGGTGCTTCCCCCACAAAGAACTTCAATTGCTGTTGTCATTCCTTTGTCTTTTTTGTTTTATTCACGACATCAGGTTTTATTTACTAACCTAAAGTGTCTCGTAAATAAAATAAGACATGAAAGTTCTGAGCTCAGTTAGCAGCTTGAGGTCTAATGAGGGGTGGCTGATCATTTATGGTATGGATGCCATGGGTCTTATTTCATACACCAGCAAGCAGGGCATGCCTGTTTCCGAGTCCCCATCACAGGAGGTGCTGTGAGCTTTAAATTGGTTTGTTAACAAAGAAGGACTCAAAAGCAACGTGGGAAAGTGCCGTTGAACAAAACTGATCTGAAAATGTTTGGGGTTTCCTTTAATATCTGTGCAGCTCAGATGCTAAATTTGAAACGTGAAAAAGTGTTAAATGAGTATATATGAACTAGTCTCCTTTTTAGTTCAGTCATGCCAGGTGAGGTCTTAAGGCCCACAGAGCTGCATCTTTGCAGAATTCCTAGAAGTGACTGAAGTTGGTGGTGGACACATGAATTTCCAAGTGCGCAAGCAGTTCAGGAGGACCTCTGGATAAAAGCAATCATACCAGCAATGATCATCTTGTCTGGTCTCATAAGTGCCTTTTAAAATATTTGGAATTTCTATGGATGATTCCTAAAACATTATGCTAGCAAGATAGCAATGTATTTAAACTGTCAGCGACTGACCTTGGATCACTGGTTAGAAATATTGCATTTGCTCGTTGCGGTCTATTTGCTGCTGGTGGTTGCAGCTGAAGAGCTGAGTGGACTTGCTGGTGTCACCTCACTGAAAGGAAATTTCACCTTCACCACAGGACTCGATTGCAGGTTGTGAATATTATTTAAATGGAAATTAATTCCTTATAAGAAGTCTCACAGAAGAGTTGGTTTTTTTTTCCAGGCTGATTTTTTAATATTTATTTTGTATTGTTCTCGCTTTTATCCTTAATTTGGGGCTAAATTAGATCTGTCAGTGTCCCTTTAAATTTATTCCTCACTGGCTAATTTATTTTAGCTAACTTGTTTCAGGACAAGTGTAGAATACTTACTGCACAAAAGAGAAAATTCAGATCAATCTCAGTCTGCTGAGAAAATTACTCAATTTGCAAGTTACATCTAGCTTAATTCTGTCGTGTAAAGCAGGCATTGAATATCCTTTCCCATGTTACACAGACACGGGAAGGTAACGCAGTCTCCACTGGCAGAGGACTAATTCACTTGCCCTGTGCTCTGAGGCCATTAAAGGACTGCACTTAGAAAGCAGCTGCTTTATGTGTGTGTGCCAGTGTCTCACTTTCCACATATGTAACAGATCAAAACATTTAGATTGGGTTGATCCAGTCTATCATGACAGAGAGATTTTGAAGCAACTCAAGTAAATAAGATCCTCGCTTGGCAGGAGGACGCCTTTGCCCTGATCCTGAGGAGCTATTGGTGGGCACCACCCCAATTAAAGCAGCCTGGGCCGTACCAGCTTTGCACAAATTCTTTTCCAGAGCCAATTAGCTGCAGAACAGTTGGTAGAAAGGAACAAAATCACTGAAAATTCAGCCCTATACAATGTTATCATTTATGTTCAGTGCTAGTCTAGTGCTCAAGAGTGTTTCTTTTTGTTATACCTCTGCAGACCTGCTGGAAAGAAAAATGTTTCCTGCCTCTTCTTTGGCCTATATATTCTAGACCCACATTGTTTGGTTATCACCTTAAGAAGCAGTTAAGATTAAAGTAAGATAGCACACATTTGAGTTAGAAAAGCAGCCAGAGAGGCTGTACAACTGTTATGGTCTTCATCCAAAGTGCGTTTAAGTGTGGGACTGTTTGTCAGAAAATGGAATTAAAATGTTTTTTTCAACTGCTCTGTATTTCCATTTATACTCTTCATCCTCTAACTCTGTGCCATGATATGGCTGTCTACTGTTGGCCAGGGTTCCTGGGCCAGCTCTCAAGAATATGGAAATCAGAGAACTAAAAAGAGGAAGAGGATGCTTTGGCAAGCTTATGTTTATTGGTTACGGATAGTTGGCTATCACTCTGGTGCCCCTTGGGATTATCACCCGCCAAAATCCAGCGCTCTGTTTCGGAGGGGGTTATTTCAAGGAGCACAAGCAATTGCAGAGTAGTGTAGCAGGCAGTGCTGTGAAGAGTGATGCAATTTTTTGGAAATTCTGCCTTGCTGTGGCTGTATGCCTGGGAATTACTGTACTTATTCATGTACAAGTGAAGAAACCTAGGTACTTAGAGAAAAAGGCTGTTACTTGATTACTAATATGGACAATTGTTACTATGCTTAAAAATAAGGCCATCAAATTAGTTTGTGAAGAGGGGAGAGGGATTTACATGCAGTGCAATGAACAGGGAAAGAACAGACCAGGAAAAAAAAAAAAGCCAAATTTTTAGCCTACACTTGATTGAACTTGTCTGTTTGAAATAATTGTAATTTTTTTTCCTGTGATTGCTAAAGGTTACNGGACAATTGTTACTATGCTTAAAAATAAGGCCATCAAATTAGTTTGTGAAGAGGGGAGAGGGATTTACATGCAGTGCAATGAACAGGGAAAGAACAGACCAGGAAAAAAAAAAAAGCCAAATTTTTAGCCTACACTTGATTGAACTTGTCTGTTTGAAATAATTGTAATTTTTTTTCCTGTGATTGCTAAAGGTTACCAGTTTTTAAAAAAATTTTAAATAGGTAGTATAATTGCACAGTAGACCCAAATCGGGAAGCTGTTTCATGCTCTGTGGGTGTCACTCTAGAAAGTTCCTGACAGGCAGCCAGGGAGACACTGTGGCTTGAGTAACAGGGCCGAGGACAGGCACGGCTGAGCTGTGCCAGCTGTGTGCAAAGCTGGCTGCAGTGAGGCCAGGGGGGCCTCAATCAACAAGCTGAGCAGTGAAGAAAAAAGCAAGTAGGCTGGAAGCTGATAATTAATATTTTTGAAGATGTTAGGAAATGAGAAGTTGGGAATCCTTTGGTGTCTCTGTAGTTGTCTTCTTCTGTATTGGTCAGATGCAGAATATGGGCAAGAACTTAATGAAATTCTGCATTGCTGTGCTCACAAACAGCTATTTCTCCTTCTTCA
>VYZQ01058486.1:63961-88132 GCA_013400655.1 Mystacornis crossleyi | reverse complement strand
GAGAGTTTGATCATTTATTTGACAGCCTTTGACAACTCATGTTATATTAAGAGCAGATCATTTTGAAAAGTCAAAATTGTGAAGATGGGAGTTTCAAAAACAGAGCTGGATGATTTTGCACACATCTTGTATCCGTCTCAGGGAGCTGCAGAAATATCGAATAATTACAATTAGTTTCTTCCTAACACCAGTTAGTAGCAGCCTACTCCCTTGAAACATGAAAGATGGTACAGAAAGTAGTAATACGAACCACATAATATTAAAAAAAGGCAGATGTAATTATGCTTTGTAAAACGAACCGAGTGGTCAAGCAGCAAGCTTTTGTGTATTCAGCAGCTCCACAGACTCTTTCCTCCCTTCACCTATTTCTACTTGGAAGTCAAGTTTTCCTTTTTGTAAATAATGTTTCTAAGCTCACATTTTCAGAGATAATAGGAAAGAGCAAAGCTTTCTTCCTGAATCTGCAGTCGTTTTTAAAACACCAACATTTTAGACACCAAAATTTCAATAGAGAGGTTGGTTTTTGAATGTGGTGGTGACTATGACATCTGACGCCAGTTTATTAAAAATTTATCTGTCCTTTTTCTTCACTGCTTCTCTTGCTTTGTTATACCTCATACTATTTAAAGCGTAAAAAGGGGTGGAACTAGTAAGGAAATCCTGTGGCCAGATATTCAGGAGGGTACTGGGCTTCCCTTGGCTGCAGGCAGTCCATTGAATGTTGCAGTCAGCGTGTGCTGGGGCAGATCTCTGAGCAGGAGAGATGCAAACATGTGGTGAATGTGTCTGTCTTTTTCTTTTTCTTTCTTTCTTTCTTTCTTTCTTTCTTTCTTTCTTTCTTTCTTTCTTTCTTTCTTTCTTTCTTTTCTTTCTTTCTTTCTTTTTTTTTTTTTTTTGTCTTTTCCATAAGTAAGCAGAGAGCTTGGCAAGTCTGTTGTGCTTGCTCAGAAGCTCATTTAAAACTTTGAGAGGAGTGAACTGAATTTAAACGACTCTCAGGAATCTCTTTACCCCCAGGCCTCAGACGCTGCCTCCCATGGAAAGAAATGTGTCGGGTGGTTCATAATCTGTATTCTGTCAGGATATTTTAATGAGAGGTCAGTAAATACCATCTATTTAGAAGCAAACAAGCCAAAACTGGGCCTTTTCTTTATGACTTCCGTGTGGAAGATTTCTGGCAGATGCTTTCACTTTGAATGAAATTTTATCTACTCTTCTTGGGTTCAGCTCTGTGATCCAAGCAATTTTTCACATATCAAACCAGCCCTAAAGCTTAATTAGCTATGGCATAGGAAGTAAATATGCAAAAGAGGTTTTGAGGAAGTCTTAACATTTTTGCATTAAAAAAAAACCAACATTGATTTCTTGGCTGATTGAAGTGTGATGTGCCACCTCTGTGGTGATTAGGTATGTCATGGAAGCACTGTTTGCACCCCACTTCTTTCAGAAAGAAGAGAGAGTGGTAAAAGGAAAAACCCCTTCCCAAAATGTGAGGATTGACATGTCATTTGAGTAGTACTCTTGCAGTATGAACTGTAGATTTACAGAAATTAGAAACCAAGCAGTTGAAGTATTCCTCTTCCCCTCCTCCTTCCTCCCCTCCTTTTTTTAAGTGTCTTCATCAATCAAAATCAACACAAATGAATAATGGAGGCAGATAGAATGTGAAGAGACAATAGTGGTGTTGTTCAGAATTGGCGGCCATAAATCCATTGTATCCTAAGAGACTGCACGAAGTAAATACCTGCCCTTGCCCACCATCAGTTAGCCCACGGTTCGAAATATCATTTAAGTAAGTGCTGATGTCCCATTGAAACTTCAGCCTATTAATGCTCCCTTTATTTAAGAGCACCAGGACTGCAGTGAGGCAGGGGGACTTGAAGGGTGAAGGTTTGGAGTGACAGTTTCCCCTCTCCTCATTCATTTGTTAATTTGGGATGACAGAAACAGAAATGGTGTTCTTATGAGCAGGTCAAAGGGGTTTTTTAGAACCGGCAGAAAACAAGGAAGCTGGTGCAAAGGAAGTTACAGAGCGCATCGTTTGAAATCATTAAAATTTGGGCCTAGCTGAGGTTTTCTTTGTAAGACAGAAAGGGGAAGCATTTCTCGATTGGCACTGCAGAGGCATGCAAAAGGGTGGAAAAGCCCAACAGAAAGCAAAGCCAAGAGGATTATGTACCTCAATTTCGGAGAGCATGACTTGTGGTGTGGATTCGAGCCCTGACGTTTTGATTCAGGTATGACAGAGCCAAAGTCTCACGAGCTGCTCTTGTAGGAATCTGACACTGAGAGGCAAGAGCCTCCGGGGTCAGCTGCTCTTTCTGCCATTCCAAAATGCCAGCTCTCAAGTGGAAACTTTCCTTCCTTTCTTCCCATTAGAAAGGTCCCTCCAGTTTTGTGTGCCTTTTGGAAGCAAGCCTGTGGGAGCAAGTGCAAATATGATTCTTAGGCCCAGGCTCACACGTTCAGAAGGTTTAAAGTTGCTTGTTTTATTTTTGGTTCTGTAATTGCAGTTTGTTTGGCAGAGCATGCCAGACGCGGATCACTTGCTCAGGGCTTGTTAGCACCAACAGCATTCCAGCGCCGTTAGAATCTCTAAGTTTATCTACCTCAACCGTATTTTCACACCTTTTATGATTTCCATTCTCCTCAAATTAAAAAAAAAGAAAAAACAAGGCAAATAAACGACTATCTGGCAGGAAGGATTGATGACCTTTCTGATGGGACTGGGGATTGCTCTTTGAGATCACAGTGTGAACGAGCAGAACTCCTGACAGCACAGCACCTCGCTGCTGAGGGGCTTGAAGGTGCCAGTTCTGATGTGAAAACAGTTTATTTAGTAGTTAGTGCCTTGGCTTTTCTGTCTTTGTACTTCTGAAAGAGGATGTCTTACAAATGATGAACCCTTAGCCTTCACAAAGGACTGATCTCTCTGTAACATTTTCTTAATTGAAGCTTAGAAGGAAAAAAATATAGTGTAGTATTTTAAGAGTGGCTGTGTAGCACCTTTCCAAGTTTGCATGCCTGTCAACGGGATGTCATCCTGTAAGTGTGAATGAATGACTCTATTTCCAGTTCAAGTTTCCATTCCTAGGCAAAAATAGCACCAAATACACTATACTTCCAGAATAGATTTTTTTAAACTATATAAATAATACTACAATAAAAAGTAGTCTGTAGTTATTTCTTCATTTAAAACATTCTATATGCCCAATACCAAGTGAAAACTATGAAAAAGAGAAGACACTGCTTCAAATGACTGAATTAAATGACAAGAAATAACTTTTCATTCTGTTCTAAATGAGCAGACTGTATTTTGTAAGGATAACAGTTAAATTTAACGTTCCTCAAATTTTCCATTGTCTGGGGTTTTTTTCCCAACCAGCTTGAAGCACTGAAGCTTTAAGCATCCTGTCATGATGGTGATGGTTTGTTGAAGAAAATATGTGTTCCTCAGCTGTTACAGTTACTGCAGCATTTGTGCCTTTGCAGATGACACTTTGCCTGCTTTTTAAAATTGCCTAAAACCCATGTGCACAGTGATGAGGGCTGAGATTTTTAAGGACCTTGAAGTATCTAAATCATGGCAGAAGCTAATTGCCTCCAAAGATTTGATTCTTGGGTCTGATTCATTTAGTCTAGGAGTCTCAATGTCCTAATTATCTAACCTATTCCTTACAACAGGACTTGGCCAGGGATGGGGGAGGGGAGGGTGCTTGGATTTTTCTGCTAACACAAATAATTGATAAAACGTTAGCAGAATATTCTAATGGTGTGCATTAGAGTTGGATGTAAGGTAGAAAGCAATAAAAAGGATTATAAATAACTGCTTGATCTGTAGAAGTCTAAAATAACCTCTTAAATTTGATTAACTGTCTTAATATATGGTTAATCATCTAAATCCTTTATAAACTATTTGTAAATGCACCCTTGACATAAAGCATGACTAGTTTGTCTGTATTTTATGAAACATGGCAATTCTGCTGAGGAAATGGAGCAGTATTTCTGAAATATAGTCAGTGTAACTGAGAAGGCAAACTTGGTGTTCCAGGTCTTAATTGTGGAAAGTCAAATACTTGCCGTTTTTGAATTTCCTTGTGCAACTGTGTTGTGCAAAGGTAGTGTGGAGTAGCTATGCTCTTCCTCAGAGCAGAGCCGAAAAAGGGAGGTAAACAGAAGGAGAGTTATAAAAGAGTTAAAACACAAAAATGGAATTATTTCAGAATGGTTTGAACCTCAGTTCTGTGGTACAAAACCATCAGCATCAACAACAGGGTCTCCTGCCCACAAAAATACCCACTCCTGCCCCTATGCTGCGTCCAGCTGCTTTCTTGTTTACATGGGCACTTCTGTTTTCCAGATGATGTCTTCAGATTGAATTGATCCAGTGCAAAATATCTGTCCTCACCACCCTTCTCATTTTTCTTTTTCTTTTTTTATCCTGGATCAATTACTTGATCTGATTCATTACATGGACCCACAAGCTGTTGAGTCAGCACAACTGAGGTTGGCATGCTGTAACGAGATGGCAGAAGTGAACACCAAGAGGAGGAGTACAGGTGGAGGAACCGACAGACGAGCATGACTCCTAAAATTAGTATAGCTACTGTTTGCTTTGCACCTTGGAAACATGGTCTTGGCTTGAGTCACAACATTTAAACTATAAATTCCCCTCTAGCCTTTGACACCCTTAAACTTTACTTTTGCCATCTGCTAAGTGGAAATAACCCTAGTTATCTCAGGGATGTGAAGATTTACTAGTGGTGGTTCAACCAATTAGCACACACAAAATAGGGAAGACTGCTTTGTACACTCCTGTGTTTGTCTGAAATTATTCTCCTGTGCTAATGAACTACATTTCATTTACAGTAAAGTAGTTGTTTTCGATTGTGTTCCTCCTATCAGAAGTATGTTGCTAGAGCAAAGACAGTTTTTGTAACCCAAGTGCCTCTATTTTTAGTTTTAAGATGTTGGCTGCATCTCTCTCTTTTTTTTTTTTTTTAATTATATGTATATATTTATAGCTCTTGCTATTGGGAGAGAACTTCCTGCAAACAGATCCATTTCTGTGGCGCCCTGCTCCGACATGGAGTCCCTTGTGTTCCACCAAGCGGTTGCTCCAGAATAAATGTCTGCTCTGGTTGTAGGATAAGCCTGGTGCACTGTACACTTTATACNGTAGGATAAGCCTGGTGAACTGTAAACTTTATATTGCCTTCAGCACATAGTAGATTTGCATGTGCAGGAGGTATTAGTGACTGGGCATCCGATACTTGGCAATGTCACGTCTGAAGACGTGAGTGACAGCAGAGATGCAGCCCCAGCCCCACTGTCCTACTGAGTTGCTTCCTCTTTGGATAATTACATTCTCAGCTTTCTCTGCAATTTTAACTGGGATGGAGGGGAAGTATCTGTCCTCACACCCTCGTTTACAGAGGTGAGTCCTGTAACCATGCACCATTAAACAGCTGCCACATCTCACCCAGAAGGACTTTTTACATAATGTTCATATCTGGTTTGCATTCCGAGCTGCGCAGATCAGCAGTAACGCTACGTGGGTATCTGAAAGCAGGATTTGACCTGTACTTGGGTTCTGGTTCACATGCAGCAAGGAGCACTTGCTCAAATAGTTTCAGGGACTTCAGCAGGAATACTGGTATGCAGAATCAGGCCCCTAAGGATCCTTGGTAATGAAAGGTATCCTGTAACTGTAAGGTATTATTATGATGACTGCTCTGGAGAACACAGAGGTATTGAAGTTGGCAAAATGAATTACAGAGTTAAATGTATAAGTAAACCAAGAAGCGACTGATGTTTTTTGCATAGTAATAATCTTCATAATCACTTCATTTGCACAGTTATTTCATTTTAAACTTTAGGCACAGTTTTGAAGCACAACTCAGTGGAGATTTTTCCTGTAATCTAGTAACTTTAATGAAAGCTAATTGGAGGACAAATTTTAATCTAATTAAAATGTGGCTGCATAAAACAGAAAGGATGAATGAAGTGAAATGCTCTATGGGGCACAGTTTTCAAACAATGACTACCCTGAATACTAAGTCAAATGAAGCTTTTGTAAAATGATGATCATGAACATTGCCAGCAACAGAACAACCTTGAGAAACTACAAATGAAAGTTTTCATATATTCAGTTTAAAAAGTGGACATTTGACTCACAACTGCATGAGGACTTTTTAAAAAGAAAATAAGAAGCAACACAGTCTCATCTAAAAACATAACAAGTAAATTAGCCAAAGGTGTACATTCCGTCCAAGTTCTCATGATCAGCAGATGCAAATGTTTGCAGTGCACCGATGAGTTATGAGCCCTAATGAGATTTCAATGCTGAGCAAACAATAAAAATTTATGCATTGCATAGTTTTAGTGGCCTTTGGCTTCATGGTTAGTGTTACACCCTTTCAACAGCTTCAGTAATATAATATCCAGCTGGCTTTGGAGGTAAGGAAAATTTTAGGGGTGAACTGAAATTGTGAGAAATAACGTGATTGATTGCTTTGTCAAAATAATGCATTTCCACGGTATAATTGTCCATAGTAATCTTAACCCGGGTATGGATACATAGGTTCTAGTTATGTTCAGACACAAATTTTGAAGGATTCAGGTGAAGAATGGCTTTTCCAGCATTTGAGCCAGACTGTTTCCTGTGCTGGGTACGTGTCCAGGGGTCTCACAAACAGCCCCTCTAACAAGAACATTCCTGTCGTAGTCCGGCAAACGGGAGAATTGAAAAGCTGCGCTTTCCCCAACAATTGTCATGTGTCACAAGAAAAGGAGCGGAACACAAGCACAAAAAGAAAGGCACAATGGATATTGAAATAAATATATGTAATGGGAATGGGGGGATGAACCAGGGAATTCAACTGGTGCAGCGCAAGAGTGAGCTCAAATGAGTTAAATTTGAAAGTCCCATTTGTGGGTTAGGCTGTTATGCATCCAGAACCTCCACCATAATGATTGCCTCCATTACCCTACATAATATTAAAATCTTAGCGTGTGATTAATAGCAGATTCCCTGCATACGTGTCACAACACACATCTGCAGCAAATCTGCCAGTATATTTCTCTGCTAGTTTTACTTTGGGGCCATAAAGTAATTCCTGTTTTGTGAATGAGAATAAACCTATTATGCACTAGGTTAGCTACACCCAGTTTCTTCTCTTCAGGGAAAAAGAGCTGCTTATTTGATACAGCATCTCAAATTTCAGTGTTCAGAAGTGAGTTTAAGCCTTGGCTAGATTTGCTTGAGCAAGCTGTTGGGATTTGCCTTCACCATTTCTTAGTTCTGTTCTCCAAAACCTTCTGTGCAAAGAGTATTGAGAAACTTCTGAACAGCAGTAAACTAGTGGACTTAATTGCAAGGTGTTTATTGCTAAATTTGTTAATGAGTCAACATGCAAAAAAGATATATTTATCCCTGTTTCCTCTTAAAGTAGTAGTAAAAAATAACTTCAAAAAATCTTTTTCCTAAGCTGTTTGGTGATGCAGTTTTGCTGTTCACAAAAGCCCTTTTTCCCATCCACAAATAGCTACCTTTCACTTTGCCCCAAGGGAACTGAACATAGCTCAAATGAAGCTTAAAAAAAAAAAGAGAGATTTTTTCCAGTTATAACTAAAAGCCTCTGCATATTCACACATGCACACAAGATTAAAAGGAAGATGCAGAAGCATTCCTCCTGTCTGCCCTCTGGAAAGTCCTGTCGACCTGTTTCGCTCCCCAAAATGAAAACAGAACCCCATGAAAACAACTCAAAGGACAACAAGAAAACATTAGGAAAGCAACATCTGTTTTGCATTCTTGGCATGAAGTCTGTCCTTGCAACACAGGGTCTGACACAGATGTACAGGGTTATGACACCACTGAGTACTGCTTGATTTAAAATGGTGTAACAGAGCAGAATCAGGGCACTGAGCTCTTACAACTCTGTGCAGAGCTGTGGTGCTTGATCTCCTCTGCAGATGTGGGACTCAAACCCCACTGAAGTTTTAGGCATCTTTCCATTGATTGATACAGACTGTGGAGCAAGTCATATTCCTCCTCCAACCATTTAGAATTTATTATTGACTGCACTTTCTCATAATGTGTGTTTTGCTGTCTGTAAAATCGCATTGCCCTGGTGTGTTCCAGTCAGCTGCATTGCACATAGCCACACTCAGAGAACCTTTCAAATGATGTTACATAAGTCACCTCTGCAGTTTTTAAGTTAAATAAAATAGTAGCAAGGAGAGAGACATTTAAAGATACTCAGAAAGACAAAAAGAGCTCTGATTTACTTGGAGAGAATCAGTAATAATGTAAATTTGGGAAGCCAGAGTTGCCACAAGAGCAGCTGTCTCACCGTGACTACTGGGATGGCACAGAGGGAGCAAATCTTTCCCTGTTTGGCTGCCCATCCGCAGTAGTAGCAAAGTTAGCTCACCTCACCCCTGGCATAGCTTCAGGTCCCCGTGGAGCTGTGCCAGGTGGCGGTGCCACCGTGCAGTGTTTTCACCTGCCACTAGATGTCTGTGTGGGCTCTGAAACGTTCTCGAGGGGGTGATGCCCCCGGTAAACACGACAGGCAAAACTGGAGCACAGGCTGTGGGGAAGCCTTTTAGTTTGTGTTCGTAATTGTAACAGCATTACTTTAATTAGGCCTCTGTTTAAAGCAATTTATGCTGTCTAAAACTAAATTCCAACCTTCTTCATGTGAGGCAGATAAGGAAAAGGTGTTTTTCCTGGTTGAAGAAAAACTGTTGAAGACAAACTGTTTCCTTTCTGTTCATGTGAAGAACTGAAATGTACCTTACTGTTGTGAAAGTTTTGAAGGAAGTTTCTGAGATGTAAAATAAGTTTATCTTATTTTTATTCTGAAATGATGAAATACCAAAATATAGATTATCTTTTCCATAAGTGAGTTGGTAAGACACATGCATCAGCACATCTGGGCTCATGGAGGAAGACAGCACATCAGATGTTAAAATCAGTATATTAAAGTAAAACAAAAAACCCCCGGACCTGGGCACAGAAATCTATTTCCCAATTCTGTTTCTCAGCAACCCACTGGCTGGCCAGGGCAGCTACACCTATGACCAGGTCTTCTGCAGAGATCTCCTGAGAAAAATACAAAAGTAATCAGCATATGTTTGACTTTCATTTATCTCTGTCACCTGGGAATAAGATTCAGATGGTATCAGGAGCAATGAAAGGTACATTCTGATATTATTTTCAAGTTTTTTTTGTCTAGACAGAGAGGAGCAACCACTTGCATCTCTGTGGAACATACAGCCTCACTCCACACACTCACATCCTAGGCTGAAGGCCAGAGGGAAGTAGTAGGCTGTCTGTATTAAAAAAAAAGTTTAAAACCACCACCCACTCGTCAGGTGACTGGAGACTGTGGCTGTAAAATATGCTGCAGGCAGAAGTTCTGAAAAATCCCAGAAAGTGTTGAAAACATCTCTAAACAAGGTATTTTTCTCCTGCACCTTTCTTGCTAAAGGTCCCAATTGCTGCCAAGAAAGCTAGTGAGAATGTTAGCTGCCAAATAAAAAATTTATGACAGTGTTTGGCAAAGAATTGTATCACTGCTTGTTTTATACATTTCCACAAGTCTCTTGAAGGGCTGTTGGACACACACAGCTCACTGATCACTGTGCTTTATCTGTTCTTTAATATATTAAAAAAGCAAGTTCCAATAAAGTATGATTTAAACAGTAGATATTTTTTCTTTTAATAGCCTCCTATAAGTACTTGGTATGGTGAGAATATAATTCCTAAACAACATTCCATATATTAAAATTGTTTTAAAAGCTCTTTACCTGACAAAGTTACTTATTATTTGAGTCACATTCATAGTAAAAATACATTAATTTTTCAATTAAAAATGTATTGCTTTTGCAATTGTGTTTGTTATATGTAGGAGTCTGGGCCAATAAACCGTCTGTTAAAACATAAAGAAGTCCATTCAGTCAAAGTTGTGTCTGCCATTTATGTTTCAAAACCTACAAAAATAATGTGTTGGTATTACATTGCTCACCAATATCAATTAGGTTTTTGACTCTGTCATTAAATTAATGTTGGGGGAGAATATTGTTCCAGTGAATTAAGCAGAAAAAAAATATTTTTGAATACAGAGTTGGCACACCGACAATAATCATTAACCTGGCTGATGCTGAAGCAACACCCTTAAAAATATTTTCCTCCACTGAAGAAGCAAAATGGTCTGTTTCTGTCTTTTCAAACCCGTTATCAGATTAGGCTTCCAGCTGATAATTAGTGCTGTTTAACACAGATCTCATTGCTCAGAATCTCAAAGCCTGAGCGGTTTACTTTTTCTCATTATCACGTGCTGCTGGAGGTGGGAGCTCTGGAGCATGGAGCTGTACCTCCCTGCACCATTTTCTCAGGAGACAAAAAGCCTCCTCTTCTCTCTGGTGGCCAGGGGTGGTGAGACACGGCCCTGGCTTGCTGTCCCCTTCCGGGGGGACAACCAGAGCTGTCCCCAAGCTGCCCCAGGGCCCCGCAGCTCTGCTTGTGCCTTCATGGCACAGCAAATACTCTTGAGCAGCCAACAGCACTACAGATGCTGTATGCCTTGTGTATGCTTGTGTATTTCATGGTGTTTGATATAAAGTACTCAAGACAGACCAGCATTAAGAGGATTATTTCAGACAGTATTAGGAGTTAATTTACAGAAGATTAGCTCTAAATCAGGCAGATATCATAAGCAAATTAGCATCAGTTGTAAGAGATTCAGAATCAAAACGTGTGGTGGTTTTAGTTTTTGCCTACATGTCCTTAGTGGAAGAGTAGTATCGTTATTAGTTTCCCACACTAAGGTGTTACATCTCAAATGGTGAAGACCAGGAATACTTTTTTTCCTACATGCTCACTATCTATTATGATGCTCTTTATTGGCAATGAAACTGCTTAGCTCCAAATACCCTTCCTCTGCTGAATATTTTATATTTCATGCCATTTCTTCATTGAGTAATGTTTTGTTTGGCCCTAGAAATGATGTCTCCATGGTGTGTTACAATATTTTACATAGGTAATATGCACCTTTACTTCAGAGTAACGTACTTAATCCTTTTTTTTCCTGTTAAAATGAGTCACATTCTAATGCCAACTCATAAAAATAAAGGAGTGTATAAAATGCTACATACCAGAGTGAAGATTATAGCTGCTTAAAAATAGCTTCCTTAATATTTAAGCTTGTAAATTATAAATTCATTTTATTTCCACAGCAGTGATAGTTAATTTGTATTAAAAAGCAGATTCTGTTCTTCAATCAATTTTCCAGACATATTTTTCTGGCTGCAGACAGGCAGGCGTGAGCACCTATCCCATCCCTTCTCAGTTTTGGGAACACTTTCCCAATTAGTGGAGAAGATGACAAAATGAATTGGGCCACGATATTAAAGCCTGTGCCCTGAGTTGTCCTTGGGATTCTGAAAGTTTTGAAGTCTATGAATAGGATTCCCATCTTTGGAGAAATTTGTGTTCTGCTGTCCAAGAGATTAAACTGCTTAGTTTTCAGTGTACTCCTGAACACTTGGGGTTTTAACAGAGGAGGGAAGTCTGAGCGGTGTTTTGTACAATTTTTTTGCCCTCTTGATGGACCAAATTCCTCTTGACAAGGTTGGCCTGAGGTCATGAACGGCTCCCTGCCTTCACTACACACAGGAATCTTTGTGCCTTCCAGGAGATCATGAAGACTTACACCCACCCTAAGCCAGCTGGGCTTGCAGGTCCCTCTGGTTGCAAGACCTGCAAGGGCTCTTGCACTGTGACTTTGTGCCCTGTGGTTTTACCAAATATTTGGAGGCTTGACGTGGTTGTTAAACCGAGGTGTCTGAGGTCATGACAAAGCAGAGGCTTCTCTGCTCCCCTAATAGAAATACTGTAAGATGCTGGAAAGAAAATGCTTTCATAGTGGAAAGTATCTCCTGACAACTAATTTGATAGTTCTCTATCAGGTAAACCATTTGTGAATACATCGATTCTTTTTATTTTTCACTGTTCTGTCTTCACTGTTCCCAGGTTTTCTCTGAACCGGTTGGGCAAAAATTGATTTTTATTTGTTCCACTGGCCTTGTGGAAAATTAGCTTATGAACTGGTTTTTATAGGAAGACTCAAAGCACAGAAAAGGTTGAAAAATAAGCCTATAGCAGTCAAAACTGTTGTCTGAAATGTCTTCAGACTGGAAGGCTGAATTTATTGCTCAAAACAAGTACTAGCATTGTGGAGGTGTGCAGTCCTGCTCATTATCACTGGAAAAGGGGGAACCAAAAAGCACAGTAAAAAATTAAATTTTAATAATGCTAGTGATATTTTCTAAATCCTTCTTGACAGAAAGATTCTCATTATTTTTATCTGTCTCAGAGTAGGCTCTTTTAATGCCATCTCACAAATGGCCTTAGCCATGATTGTTTTCCTTTCTTTTATAGCATTTGAAAAAAAATTAATATATACCAAAAAAAATTCTATTCTATCATTCAAGAAGTGCCATGAAATGGTAACATTTTGGATAGCACATCTTCAGGAACAATTGCTGCCGATGCCTTCAGGTTTTTACAAAAGAGGTCAACATTGTTAAGACAATTGTAGGAAACTTGCCATACAAAAAGACGCCCAGTCAAATATGGTGTAATAAGAGGAAAATAATGCAAGAAGAGTGTGTGTGTCCAGTCTCCAGCTTTGTCACACCTAAAAGCTGTAGATTAGTCATTAATTAAACTGAGGCAGGGTGAAAGACTTTACTTCCTTTCATCTGTTTAAGATATATCTTTTAGTGGTTTCTAATGATTATGGAAGTTGATAAGATGCAGACTTTTGACATTTTTGTTTTCTTTAAATTGCACAGAATGTAAATTTAACTATATTTATCATAAAAGCCAATATGAGATCATGTACGTTCTTGTCATTTTATAGCTTGCATACATTTCTTCTACTGGAGAAATAATTGCTTTAGCTTTGAGTGTTGACGAGGGGGTTGGGGCTTTTTTTTTTCCCTATTAACTGTTTGGGGACCAGGTTTCAAGTACCCGACGTGCCAAAGAATGCCACTGCTCCGACAGCTGGGCTATCCACCCTCCCTCAGAGCTCTTGCTAAAGCTCTCATAATGTTTGCTAAGGCCTATGGTTCTTAGTCATGCTCAGGTGACTAAATGTGTGATTTGTTCTTCTTGATACTTCAGTACCCTGAGAAAGGCCGGTTGGAGATTAAGACAACCTTGACTCCTTCCACTTGCAGTTGCCACTGTGCATGTGATTGTCATTTAGACTTGCCGAAGGGATCTGGTGTTGCCTGTGCTCTGCATGAAATGAGTTAATCCCTCTCCCGTTTTGGTTGGTGAGTTTCTGTGGCCCCAGAAGCCCCACTGTGCCTCCTAGTGATGGTCATAACCTAATTGATTCCCTGTGTGGAAGGAGTGGACATGGAGGTGGGAGAAAGCTGAAGTTGCATCAAAACTGTTCAGAGAAAAGTTCCATGTCAGGGTCTCTCAGGAGCAGCAGGATACTTTTCATCCCTCAGAAACACCTTTCCACGTGTTTTAAAAATAAGCAGTGAATAAAATCTAACTAGTACAAGATTTTCAGCACCCTTCCCTTTTATGTTTTTACCTTTTGCCCCACATCCATGAGGTCCTCGTTTAGGGTTTCCCTGTTCTCACATGTTTGATTTCCAATCGTTCTGGTACATCTCTCTCCTTCCTAGGCCAGTCAGTCCCCTCTCACTCTCCACACACCCCACGAATCACCTGGTTTTCACTTCCTGAGACTGCCAGCTCCTTGAGAGAAGGCTCACACAAGCCATGATAACCCTGATGGCTACCATGTAACACTACACTCCAGTGCTGTTCGTTTGGAATGTGTTGCAAGATTTCTATTATGAATTAAATCTCTCCGTAAGTATTTTAGCTATCAGATATTATGAAAATAATTCTAGTTTTAATCTTAATGGCAAGATTGTCAGAAGATGACACTGCAAGGTAAAAGCACAGTTGAGTCAAGGAAGGCCAGTGTCTTTCAGGAGGCATTCAGCTGAGAGAGGGACATCTTTCCTATCTTTCACTCTTCCAGAAAAACTGTCAAAAGCAAAAGTATATTTGCTTCTGGTCAAAAATTAATGTGCAAATATAGGTTCCATTAAAAGGAGATGATGGATCAAGGTCTTTACTGGCTAATTATTGATTAGCATCTTCTGCTTCACTGATGAGTTTCATCTCTGCAATATTTCTGATTAATGGGAGATTACACACACTTGACAATATGTTAAGGCTTTTCTATATGCATTCGCCTTCAGAGCTAGCAAGCTTTCTTGCTTGGGCCTCATGTTCTAGCTGTTAGGGGTATTCATTCCTATGCTGTAGGCAGCTAACCTAGCTGGCCAGTGCTCCTGGGGTGCATATATGGCCAGGAGAAAGCGAGGGCAGTTCAGAGCAGGACTGGAGCTTATGTACACAGGGAGCTGAGGGAGATTAGCTAGATATAATTGAGATGTTTAAAGTGGGATAGTGTGACTACTTCCCTGCACCTGTTATTACATGACTCATTCTTTCATTCAGGGCCCAGGTGGAAACACATTGATGTGGTTTGAGTGTAATATTATAACTAGAGATTGGTATCCATGTTATTACAAGTAGACTGTCCCGTCCTTAAGACTGAACTTTAAAGCTGGAGGACATAGCTCTGCACAATTCCTCAGCCCTACCAGCAAAATCTTAGGCACCCTGTATGGCCTGGCTCCTTCAATAAACCCTGCTAGAAAATCACCTATAAAAAGGCCATCCTTTCTTATTCTCCAGACCTCTGGTTTTGAGGGTTTCATTTCATTATCTGCTCAGTTTTCAGCAATTTTTAATGGATTTTCCCAAGGTCTTACAAAGAGGTACCTTTGGGAAGGAATACAGAGAACACGAAAGAGGCTTCTGCTGGGAACAGTCTGCAGACTGGAGGTGGACGTCAGAAAGTGTGGCATTTTTGTCCCCAGTAAGCCGTGGGGAGTCCCATCCCTTCTGCACCACACCCAAAGCCTTTTCACCTATAAATATACAATGTCAATTACAATGTAATTAGGTCTTCTGGCTCAAGAACATAAAGATTTGGACTTATTTTCAGAGTTTGTGGTTGGGAAGAGGAAAAAATTTGAGTGTTTTCCAAATTCCTCACTTTTTCCAGGGTCAGCTAGAAGAGGGCCAAGGAGTCACATGCAAGTTGTGCAGATATTTTTTTCACTGGTATTTCTGTTTGCTAATTTCAGTTGTAATGATGAAAAATGTTTCAAGTCAGATACTTCCAGCCAGCTGTAATTCTGCTAGGCAGAGTTCTCTTACTCTTTTATTACAGTAGGCTGCCATGTCTTTATGTTTTTACCACAACCTATCTAATTCTTTTCAGTTGCTTTTATTTAAGAAAAGCATTCTTAAACCTGAAGATGGGAATGATTCAACAGCCCTCAGATACCCTGAATTTGGGATTTATCGTTATGTATCTAAGGCTTTGCTTTACCAATAACGTTTTATTCCCCTGTGTCGGGTTTAGTGCTTCCATTTGAAAACTCATCATAACAAGGTTGTCCTTATATATGGCAATAATTCTGTCTGTCCAGAAGGTATGTGAGTATAGCTATATTACTTTAAATTCACATTTAGTTTCATCTGGCATTAGTTTTTGCCTATGTGACTAGATCTACACTTGGTGTTTGAATCTGCTGATTTGCACATGAATATTGGACACTTAAAAATCACTTGCCTGCACCATTTGCATGCACCTAATTTCTTTCATATTAGCAAAAACTGCCAATCAGAAGTAAAAGGGCACCAAAAGTGCAGTAGCTAAGTATTCAAAGTAAGCATTTGAAATGTGATCTTGTATACAGAGAACAAGCCTTTCTGTCCAGTAAACTGACAGGAATCCTTCTAGTAAAATCATAAATACATATTACAGTGAAACACTGTTGGACAGTGCTCCGTCATCAATCAGTCTGTGTTCTTGAGGACACTATTTTTCAAGATGCCTCCTTTAAGAATAAAGCCCTGTGTTGTAACGAATATGTGCTAACTGATACCCCAAGCCAATTGTGGGTTTTTTTGGTTTTTTTTTAATTTGTATCAGTGTCAGAGTTGAGCTTCAGTAAGACATTTTTTTACAGTATTTTATTTGTAGGCTTCAAGTTAAGGACACAAAACTCTTTATGCACCTAGAGTCTGCACTGGTTGGTTTATATCCTGCATTTTGTTAACATGTTACCGTGATTGCTAATTTTCATGACAATTGTTATTGTACCATCAGTGCTTAATGGCAAAGCATCATTATTCAATGCTGGTCAATCAGGCACTAAGACATGTGCAAGACATCAGGCTGAATCCATATAGATGTCGTGCACTCCCCTGCTAATGAATGCAGTTTTATAAAAAGGTTTAAACACGGTTGGCATCCTTAATGTAAGGTTTGCAAAAGCTTATTCGGGAACTGCTTTGTGTTTATACGGAGCAGACCTAAACACGGCACAAACAGAGTTAGACCCATTGTGTGTATGTGTGTGAAGCTGCGGACAGGACGAATCCTTTGGGGGTTTGAAATGTGGAAAGGCAGCACAATTTCTGCCAGGGCAGGAGTGAGGGGAACAGATTTGCCACGAACATCAGTGTTCAGTAGCAGGTGTGGGACCTGTTCTGCAGAGCAGTGGTTGCCCTGTTCACCAAGGAGGTGATCCTCAAAAGCAGACGGTGTCATGAATTTGGCACTGGCTGGCGGCACCCTCCACAGTCCAGCCACAGCAGTGGTCAGAGAGCAGGCACTGTGACCAGAAGCCAGGATAAAGGGTCAGGCATCTGGAAAGGCGGAGCAGAAGGAAACTCGAGAGGAGAGGGATGCGTTTTCTGCCTTATTAGACCAGAGTGCTCGACCAGTGCGTCAGTTAACATTACCCTTGCATCTGCTTTAGTTACAGTTTCTGTGTGGTTTTGCACCCAAATATTTCGGGCTGCTGTCCATAATAAACTAGACGGAGCTTGGTTTAAAAGCACAGATCTCGTGCTTTTTTCGTCTCTTCTAACTCAAAGTAGAATGAGCCCTTGTGCTCCTAGAGCCTCGAGTATGAAAGGAACAGTAGACATTGGCTGTTAACGAGCTCCCGAGCAAGGCTCCGGCAGAACTTGGTGTGAATTCAGTGCCTAAGCTGCATCAACTAAATGGTTAATTCATCTCATATCAACAGCACTGTGATTCATAATGTAAACTTGAGGAATCCTTGATGTTTCAGTCACACATTCCTCTTAATTTGGCCATGCATTCTTTTAAAGCTACAGTGTGCTAACTTAATAAAATGCAGCATGCAAATGCACAAGTTTTTGCCTTCAGGCATTTTAGCCATGGATGTTTCAATGGGTGTCTTCTTTCAAGTATATATTCTTTCCTAAATTATTTACCCTGTAAACATGCTTTGCATTTTCAAAGAAAAATCTGGGCTTCCTCATTCACCAGATTTTGCTGAATTTAAGGTGTAATAGAGATAAAAGACTATCATCTGCTTCTTGTGAGCATGTTAGCCTTTGGGATTTTTTTGTAGCGAGTTTTAGGCCCCATTTTCTTCTCCTTTGGTATTATCGCTCCCTCCCCCACTTAAATTCCTTGATGCTTTGCCTAGAGCAATACCCACTGGCAGTGTCTGGCTGTGACAGTACTATAGGCTTCCCTACAGATGGGTCCTGCCAATGCCAACCATTGTTCTACAACTGTGAGCTGGCTTGACTGTCTTGGATCACTCAAAACCCCCTTTCCTCTTCGTTTTTTCTTTACTCTAAAGGGTCGTCCTTGCCTGTTGACTTTGAGATCTGAAATATGCTGACACCCAGAACTCGTGTTCTCTGTCTTAGCATCAGCTCCCAGACTCGGATTTCAACAGGCACCACTGAGTCCTCCTCGGGACTGTCCTGCTGCTGCCAAACAGCTCTGTCATTCTCCTCCCAGCCCCATCCTTTGGGCAGTATGCAGTTAGTTTAATTTTACTTGCTCACTTGAAAGGAAAACAGTAAAACTCAATGTTATTCTTTTTTTAAAGATATAAAATTAATCTTTAACTGTAGGCTTGAATATTAAAAGTATATAATGCTCCAGTGTAGGAATCTGTTGATAACATCCATCCTATTTCATGATTAATTTGTTCCTTTTAATATGATATTCTTTTGCTGCACTGTGCAGACTAATTCAGATTCCTAGAAATTGAACTTTGATATGTATTTCCTGGATTCACACCATAAGTGAACCTTCAATTAGTAGATACAGGTGGTGGCATGCCTCACTCAGTGTTTTCTTGAAAAGGATTTTAGAGACATTGACACCTATTAAATAATCTTGCAATCAGGTGTATACTGACAGGGTATTAAAAATAAAGCATTTGGGGGATTTGATGTTTCTTTTTTATTTTTCTTTAGTTTTGTGTCTCAGATGATGCAATAATTTTTTCAGTGGGCCAGAGATAGGAGGAGTTGATTTAAACACTCAGTATATTATGTATGCCTTTGCCTAACTATGTGTTAGATTAAGCGAGTTTCACTCACAGTTAATCCTTTGTAAATTAGCATTATGGATGCCTTGGGGCCCACATCCCACAAATAAAATGGTTGTCAAGCCAGCTGCACTGTGTATTACTTAAGGCTGAATGTTTTAAGAGTTTTCATGCTTTTAATCTATTTCACTGCTGAGTTTCAATTTTGCTGAGTGTCTTTTCAGGAGTGACGAGGGCGAGTGAGTAAATATATATTCTGTTTTTCATGCATTTGCCTGGGCAAATCGTTTGTTATCAGGTGTTTGGCAGAGAATGTCACACCCCACCACAAAAGAGAAGCTTGTAAGTTCAGGTGTTAAATTGAAGTGCAAACCAACAAGAACCAAAAGCCCTTAATTAGCTTTATTTTGTTAGCCTGCTACACTTTTTTTTTAGGGGAAAAAAAGAGTGAGAAACATCCCTCCCTCCTCCTCATCCTTTTGGCAGAGTAAATATTGCCTGTTAAGTTTGAATTAGCTGTCATCGCAAAAGAATTAATGCTGTGGTTGAGCCTTTCTAGTGAGGAAGGGAAAAATAAACGAGACAGATCTTAGTTCAGCTTTAAGTGATAAATGAGGACAAAGCAGCCCATTCATCTCCTGCTAGGAAAGTGGACACAAACACTAAAGCAGTTTTGCGGAAGACGTGTCAGCAAATGTGATCATTTTGTAACCTGTCAGGAGGATAGAGAGCTAGTCCTTTTAGAGTGTCACAGGGGAGGGTGTCTGTCTGATGTGACAGTTTTCATCCATCCATTTACTGCTTTTCCTTTAGGTGGGAGGTAAGCAAGGAGAGAGCTGGAGTTGGTTAAAACTGCATTTTTCTTTACACTTTCCAATATAATTTATATGTATATCCACCCGTATCCAAATGAAAAACATTTACCAAGGAAAACTCCCCTCTGCTCTCTGGAGTTTTTTCTCTCTTTCACTGCGTGAAATATGCTCATTTTAACACATTACACTCCCTGTCTTCAAGTTCTACTTGGTTTGATGTTTCACAAAACACAATTTTACCTCTTCTTACCACTGTTTGGTTCTTGAAGACTTTGGTTTGTTTTGTTTCGCAGAAGCATGAGAAAAAAATATGTAACTTGGGGTGCTTTTGTTGCATTTGATTGTTGGGATTTTTTTGCTATACCTCTCCAATTCTGGTGATAAGCTTCTCATACAAGTATGTTTTGCAAAAGTCCCTATTTGTGAAGAGCCTGTGAAAGTATTCTTCCTTTTCTGTGAGAATGGAGTAACAAATGCTGGATTCTTACAATCCAAAATCCTCACGCAAAATGCCTCAAATTCTACTGTTTCTTGATTTAGTAATTTTAATTGACCTATTAATTTTAGGAAAAATCTGAAGTAATGTGATGACTGATTTTAGAAGCAGGAATTTCTCCCAGCAAATGACTGAAAAATATTAGGTCTTTCTACTTCTGGCATCTTTTTATTTTCACTAATCTCCATTTTTTCCATACTACATAGAAATGTAACATTTGCCTATTACCATAAGTAAAGGTATGCTACAGAGACAGGAGATGCTTTTACAACATAAGCTTCACAGTTTGACACTTGCTTCTTTATATCATCCTTTTCTTCAAAACTATCTTTTGTACGTTTCCCTTGGTATTTTAGTACAAGTGAGTATCTCATTGACATGTGTTTCCTTGAAATCTTGTTCCTTAATAGTAAAATCCCTTGAAAATTAATAAATTGTTTCTTTTCAGTTTAAAAACACCGTGAAGATTTCAGAATGGTTTTAAAAAATATAATGATATTTACTATTACAGACCACCCTGCTTGGATTGCATTGACTGAACACTATTTTTTTTCATTTGTTCTTAGAAGGTTAATAAATTGGAACATAATTTATTTAATTTATTCTAATATGTATATAAATGTGTGCATAATTCAGAAAAGTCTACTTCTTTCTTGAATACAAAAGTTGGATTTAATAGCTACATAAAGAAATGATTGGAGGCACTGGAAATTGGGAGAAGTAAAAAATAATCAGGATACACAGAATGGTCACGGGAATATGGAATTTGTGGCATATGTCTTTTCTCCAATTTATTTGTGCACCTCATTTTATAATTTTTAATATATATTCTGCTGTTATGGTTTATTTTGTTTTATTCACTGTGGGTTTTTTGTCTCTTCTGCTTTTTTCCAGGATCATCCAAAACCGGATTTTGATCGTTGTTCTGGCAGTCATCATCATCTTCACCACCATGATGGCTATTTTTTTTTCTGTCAGGGGACGCTGATATCTTTGTTCTTCACTAAACAGCAACAAACTGCTTGTTCTGAGTAATTAAGACAAAGTGGTCACATGAATCATTCTCTTGCACTGACAGAGTCTCCCTCTGTTTTCCACTCTTCAACTCAGGTGCAAGTGGTGTAAAATATTTTGTATTATTGATGGCATAGTTGATGGCATGTGGGGCTATTTTTTTCTTACATATTTGTCTTTATCTGAGTGTTTTCAGGATCTTAATATTTGTTGGAGTGAGGGCTTGTTCTGGTGTAAAAAGACTTAATGTGTGTCGAATTCACCCACAGGCAATTAGCCTGCAAGGTGCCAGGGTTTAGTGAGGGAAGAGGGGTCTTTGCACTTTTCTTGTACTGTGCAGGGTGGATAAATATCAAGCAGCACCTGAACTTCTGTGATATAGAATATAAGTAAAGCAGAGACCAAGTGATGTAGAAAGTGAACCTGTCTCCTGTGACTAACTCCCAATCATGCGTTATCGTAATAGATGTAACCTGGTCAAGAGCAGTAGCTAGTATTAAAAAGAGAGCAACCTTAGGATGATGTTTAATATATTATGTGAATCCAAAACTCAGTTTAAAAATTTTTTGTTTAAAATTAGGCTTTCTTTTCTGCTTATTCAAAGCAATTCCACTTTAATCAAGATCATGAAAATGCATCACTTACCTAAAATGTAGTTGTGGCTACAGCCCATCTGTTGAATCTCTTTTAAATCTTCCAGTGTTGATATATGTACTGATAAGCATTACACACTAGGCCCTTAATGAAGACATATAGAGATACTTATCTATTTGTTGCTGATTGAAAAGAGATCCTAAGTAACAGTTCAGCAACAAATGTGTGATTGTAGTGCATTAAACAATAATCTAGATTTTTAATACTGGCCTGACTGTGTTGAGACTGCATGTTGGAATATTTTGAGTGTGTTAAATTCTGATGTGATATTCCTCTTTTTAAACAGAAACTGTAAAAATGTTAATTTATATATGCTTTTAGCTGATATAATATATCATAGTTTCATCTACCTGTGTGTAAACGAGCTGTTTCTCTTTTCCTATTGGCTGTGCTTCTCCTTTAGACAGGTTGAGGTAATTTGTCTTATAATTAAGCTTATAACTCCAACAGAGGTCTACCACTGGTGGTGTTTTAAAGTTCATATTTTCATAATAACTTTTAAATTCATTATTTGCAATCCCTTACAAATATTGCAAATGGAGAGGAATTTTAAGCCATTGAACTTAAGCCATACAATGTTTCCAAAAGATGTTCAAAGAAACAAAAATCTGGTGACTTTTAAGTTCTCCCCACATTAGGCAGGAGCTGAGCACTGAATTTTCATGTGTGCCTTAGTACTTTTGCGGTTTTGGCATCCCTGTGGACTCTGCAACTTGCTGTGCTGTCCCTGGGAGCTGATTAGGGAGCTGATTTTGGCCCTAAATGTGTCATTGTTTTCTCTACATGGAAACAACTCAGTTAAAGGATGTGGTACTGATGCCACAGCTAAGACATAGTAAGATGGTGATAAATGTGGAATAAAAGGATCCACAGGAAAAATGCTACTCATTGAAACAAATGGAAGCACGTAGGCCCAACTCTGCTGTCTGAGTGTTACATGCAGCTCACAACGAAGTTTAGAAGTGTTTTATTTGCTGGGTTTCTCTACCAGCTCATGTCAATGGCTGTAGGATGGTGCTGGGACAAAAGTTCCTGGGTAATCCAGACCCAGGTTTCAGGAGGTGTTGCTCTGTGCAGCACAGACATGTTCAGCTCCTCACCTTGATGGCCCTGCACTATCACGAGGACCCAGGACCCCTTGGGCGCCTCCTGGGGCATCCTCTCCTTTCATCCTTGCCAGGTGTGTGGCATTTACCGCGTGGCTCTCAGACACAGAAAGATTTGGGTGTTCAGCTTCCAGCCTTGAGGCATGACGCGCACTCAGACTGAGCACTTTGGATTGTGTAAGCAGAGCTCTGTCTGTTGGCTTCGAGTGATGGCACAGAGCTGAGTTCAGACAAATTAGGATGAAGTCTGGCAGCATTAGCAGATATTTATCCTCAGCTCGGCAAATTAGGAGATGCATATTTTGTAAAGCAGAAAACTGTCAAGAAGGAAATCTTAAGCTCCGTCTGTTGCCTAGACATTCTCTGCATTGCCTCAATAATTTAACTGTCATGGGAATTGATTCATGACTACTGATCTTAACAGTGACCTATGACTAGGTTTTGCCCTCTATCTAGCCACCTGCTGGAATCAGCAAAAAGCTGAAAGGAAGCTAGTTTTCCTTATCCCAGTATAAATCTAGGGCATAGTGTCACATCAGATACATCCACTCAGATAGGAATGAGGGAGAGAGAGAAAGTGCCACGCAAAGCCTTCATCTTCACTTTTGATGAGCCCGCCATCGCTATGTTTCTCATGCTAACCTGTTAATAACTCCTCTGTGCCTGCTTTGCATCCTCGTGTACTCCCCACATGTAAAATAGTGCTCAGGTGGACATTACACTCTTCAAAACACGTTATTACTCCTCTGTCACCCCTGTTCCTCTGGCCTGGGAAGTGTTGTGGGTGAGATTCACCAAATCCACACATTTTGGTGGGGATTGAGTGACTTCGACTGAGAGCACAGCCCCAACCACCCACAGGTAGGGTGACATCCCCAGGTCCAGGCTTCCCCTGGACTAGTTTGGTTGCATTTACAGCACATCTGTGAATGAATCCAAGTCCTTACAAATGTAAACCTCAAAAGCAAAGTGTTCCTAATGTTGCCAGCCTTTGTGGAGAAATGACAAATTAAAAAATATACGCGTGGTGCTGTGTACAAAATCCATCCCTGCTAAACAGCTGGGCTCGCAAAATAAATAAACTAGTTCTGCACTGATACAAAATCAAAAGCAATTTAATTAAAGACTCTTAAGTTTTAAAGGGTTTTAAATGCTATACGTTTTGGGGAAATATCAGAAAATGTAGTTTGACTGACGTCAGTTCCCATCTCTGGGATGGGAGGCCATTTGCTATTCTGTTTAAGGCAGGCTGGATTGTCTTATTTTGGAGCCAGCTTGGTGGGGGGTTTTCTTTGCTGCTGCTTCAGAGCTCTGAGCTTCAAAGGCTGAAATTAATGGTGAACAAAATTGTGCGGCTCTGACCATCCCATGCGGGGCAAACCCATCGAGGGTTATCATTAAGTAAAGAAATAAAGAAAAAAAAACCCTGCCAGTTTCAAGAAAACCTCATCAGATAATGACCTCTGTGATTGGGTTTTCATTACCAAACAGCATCCAGAGATTGTCTGCCCCATAGAAGAAAAAAAAAAAAAAAAGAAAAAAAAAACACAAAACAAACAACGTGGTGTGG
>VYZQ01058486.1:43318-63546 GCA_013400655.1 Mystacornis crossleyi | reverse complement strand
GCGTCATGTGGTACCTCAGCAGCCTCATACTATCATCTGACTGAATATTTTTCCACTCAGAGCTCTGGGTACTGCTGGAATATGAAATAGATTATTCATTACCCTCCTCTTTGCCACTGATTTGGTTTCATGTAGCGTCTTCCACAGAGAAAGATGAAAACTTGTCAAAAATAGGTTATATCTTATTCTAAGGGCAACAATAGCAGCAGGTACAGGCACACTTTAATATTTAATTAAGGCTGATGTTAACCCCTTTAAATGACTTTAGCTGTGAGTAATATTCAAGTGCAGAAGAGAAAAATAATGGTACTTAATTTGCAAACTGTACAGCAGGCATTCATCTTCGAGTTACTAGCAAATTTATAGAATAATTTTAAATAATGAAATTTCCAATCATAAATATTTATATCCACTCTTTTTTTCTTTTTTTACGTAGTCATAAATGAACCACTTTTGCACACATACTAAATAAAAAAAAAATCCATGTCCCTTTCTTTTTTTATTTTGAACTGCACCGTTCACATTTCAAAATCTGGTAGGACTTTGTAGGGGGGGAAAGAGCTACATGTGGATCTCCAGTAAAGTTTTTAGCAGTTCTGTTTCTAGTAACTTGACAGCTTATGGTAAACTCAAGGAGGATGTGGGCTCAGGCTTTTTTTTTTTTTTTTTTTGATGGGACAGCATGTGTTTTGGCATTTTTTTGGTTTTTGTATGAAACCATGGGAAGATTTTGTTTTGAAACAGATAAAAATAACTCCTACTTTTTATAGGGAAAAAAGTATTTATCTCTAAGTATATTTTCTCTGTGTAGTTGCTGTTGTTGGTTGTAAATAATCCTCTTATGGAAGGAGAAGCTTCAGGAGAATTTTAAGATGTATAAAAAGAAGCAGTCAAAGGCAGGGTACGTGTTAGGCTCCCTTTGCTTTATAATAGTCAGTCTTTGATCTTTTCTTATTCAATACATCTGAATGCAGTTTGCATTCGGTGGGTCCCTGTGCGGGGATGACGGCAGAAATGGCGAGCGAGGTGCGATGACGTATCACGGGATGCTGCAGAGCAAATCCATCCAAGTCAACAAAGCTCCCTCGCACCTCCCTGGGATAATTTGTCACTTCTGGAGTCACGTGGGGAAAGAGGCTTGTAGCAGGTGAATATTTCATCAACTACTGCCTGGCAGTGGGTTTTTCATGCGTTTTAAGCAGTGGCACACCGGCTCCTCACCATGCCAACAGCCTGGCCTGGGTGCACAGTCCCAGGCTGTGCATGTCAGGAAACAGAGGTGCACATTGAGAAACACTTTAGCATCTTCCACTGCTGTCTTTTATTTGTCACACATAAATAATGAAGGCATCTACAAGAGGGGGGGTGGGGGGGGAAAAGAGCTTATACGCTGAGAACCACTGAACTTGTGCACTCTTCATCCCTACATCCAAACAACTGCCTTTGGCATGAATAACGGCGCAGCTGATATGAAGCTCCGTATTGATCTGTTGCTCAGGAAGGTCCACTGGTAGTTCCTTGGACTTTTCCTGAAGGTATGGCTGTTACAGGTCGGTACTGCTGGGATCTGTTGCTTCTGTCTCCATCTCACACCAGACAAGTTCAGCAGGGACAGACACAGAGACGGGGAGCTCCCAGCCCTCGATCTGTGCAGCTCTCTGTCTCCCTCTAACACACAGACATGATTTACCTCTCCAGGCTGGAAAACCTGCTTGGAAGATTGTTGTGCACAAGTATAAGTAAAATGGTGTCTGCAGTTGGAGAGGCCTATACAACTGGATTTGGGAATAGTCTGCTTTTCCCCAGGCAACAGTAATTTGGTAAAAACCCTAGATAATCTACAAATGTTGATTATTCTCTGGGGTAGGCTAAGTATGAGGAGTTGTGTCACCCACAGCTGGTATCTCTCCACCACCCAGGCACTGTGGTGTTTTGGGGAACTGCTGCAGATTTATCCTGCGGTTATGGCCGTGCAGCCTGGGTGTTCCCTCAGTGTTTTGGCTTTATCACAAAAAGAGATACCAGATGGTGGTGGTGGCATAATGGGGGAAGGACGTGGACTCTGCAAGCCAGTGTCAGGTTTCTCACGAGGCCGATGCCTGTTCATTGATGGGATGTTCGGGAGTGTGCGAAGTGAAGGCATTGACTGGATGTCCGTCCTGCCACAAAGCAGTGTTGGAAAGTGGAAACATTTTCAGGGGCCTTAAGTGGTTCTGAGCCATTAAACTCTGTACAAGAAAGGGGCTGTCCCTGCTGTCCTGTGGCCAGAGAGGTCTGGAGCAGGCTGCCAAGCCTGCATTGCCAGCGTTGTGC
Source organism: Mystacornis crossleyi (assembly GCA_013400655.1). Taxonomy (NCBI): domain Eukaryota; kingdom Metazoa; phylum Chordata; class Aves; order Passeriformes; family Timaliidae; genus Mystacornis; species Mystacornis crossleyi. Next base: position 61,233 of record VYZQ01058486.1, on the reverse strand, counting down.
TGTGTGCATCCTGCTGGCTGCCATGTTGTGACTGCTCTCCTGGACCAAACCCAAAGAAAACCTTCTACTGCTGCTGCTTTGTTCAGTTGCTTTCTCCGTTCAGACCCATGACCTTGTCCGGTCAGCACCGTCCCCAGTGAACATGATTGCTGCTTCTGTGGATTTAATGAATTTTCCAGTTCTCTTCTGTAGCCAGCTAAGTAACATTGCCTGTTGCCTGAGCTGCATGTCCTGCCTGCATGTATTTGTCTGTACATACTCCTTTTGTGGCTACTGCTTGCAGGAGTTGCAGCCAAGCATGCCTTCCAAGGCAGCAAAAAAATACCCCATGAGTTTACTACACCACTGGAAAACTTGCTTGTAAATAAAAAATAATATTTAATCTTCTCTTCTTAGAAGAAACAGGCTTATGTCTTTGGTCTGTCTCTTTTGAAGAATTTGTCTTCCTATCCCCTGCCAAGTTGGAGCCTTTGACCAAATTCAGCCAAATGTAATAGAAGAGCAGAGCTCTCAGAAATTTCTTTCGGTTTCAGGAAAATGAGCAGCCAAGAGGAGAGATGTCCCACTGGTGTCCTCACCAAGAGAGGCTGCAGCATGACATCCACCCAAATTGGACACTACCTGGGAGGGAAAAATTATAAATGCCTCTCTCCCCAGGAAAAGCTCACATCCCATTTAGATACTAGAGAATCCAACCCTGAGGAAACAAGGCCTCATTAGTGTCATTGCTGGAGGAACTACTTAATTAAAGGACAACAGAGTTGAGAGCATTGTTATGTAGGCCTTTGTTCCTTACACCTGGTCATTTCCATTGATGTAAAATGTCATCTTTCTGATCTGGTAGCTTTTTGCACCCACTTTAGACAAGTATTCCTGGCCAGCCGAGGAGGTGAAGAGCAGGGAAGAATCAGACCTTATTACCGAGGTAATTATAGCCTCACCTACCCATCAGGCGAAGGGTGTACACCTCTATTAGCCAGGGCTCCCACAAAGAGAACAAAGGCTGGCTGGAAAGTGGGAGCCACCCAGGGAGCATGCCTGTGTCCAGCTACACCACTCTGGGGCAGCAGACCTGCTGGGGAGGTCATGACCACAGGCTCCCGCATTGCCTGTCTCCTGCCTGCTTTCCTGGCGTTAAATCCAGCGTGCCTCAGCAATACTGGTGAAGGCCATGAGATGGGGAGACTAAAACAGGGAACAGTACCATCACCGAGGAAAGCAGCTCTCAGTTAAAATGCTAAAGGAGGTAGGGGGTGGCTTTCAAAGCTTGTCTCAGCAACTAGCCTAATTCTATTTTCAAAAGCCACTGTTGAGCGCTTTTGAAAATTTCATCCTAGATGCTTGGCTTAAAGACCTTAACCAAAGATTTTTTTTTTCCTCTGCTATATGAAAGCTAAATATAAACCGACAGTATTGAACAAAAACCTAACAAAATCCCTGTTGCAGGTCTAGAAAAATCTTTACTCAGAAAATCAAATTATTGGAGACCAGCATCTGAAGTGTCCTTCAGTTTTGGATGCCTCTTGTTTTGTGTACGCAGTTTGGTATACAAAAAAAAAAAAAATTTTCTAACAGCAAATATTTGCTTTCTGTTCTTTTTGTCTTTTCCTATTTGCCTTTTGTTCTGCTGCCCTCAGAAAATCAAGACCTGAGTGTCTCCAGATGAGCAGCTGAAGTTGCTTTAGAACACGTGGATCAGTCTATTTTACCCATACAAGTAGGTGCATATGTGTTTCTGCTGTTTGAACAGCGTCTTAATGACTTTTCCGCTGATTGCCTGTGGACCACAGACAAGTAATAAAGCTGGCCTGTGCCTCAGTTTACCCACCACAACTTCATTACTGCTAACCTACCTCAAGAGGTGGTGTAATGTTTAGTATATAATGTGCTCTGTAATCCCTGGATTAAATGTATTATGTAAGTGAAAAGCACCCATTTGATGTGTGTGTAAATGCTGCAGTATTATAGGTGGGAGGGTCATTTGGGTGTAAGTGTAATACAAGCGCTGGCAAAAGGCAAAAGGGATTCCATTGTATTGACTTATTTTTAAAGAGCTTTTTATTTACTGAAATGCTCTGGACACCCAGAAAGAGACATTCCTCACTAAGCAGCTCGGCTGTTTCATCTGTCTTGGAGTGCTTTGATAAATGGATTGAAACTTGTCAGCTTTTCCTGTAGTTTCTGAGACTCCCTCTGGAAACTGTTGAAATGTTATTATTGTAACTTCTTAGAGCACTACTTAATGAATTGTAACAGATATCCCTGCGAGTCCTGCCGATGCTGTGAGGACTGCACTTCCTCTCCTTCCCGCAGCAGGAGCAAACCAGTGCCATGCAAACACGTGGCACAGAGTGCACATCCTTAGCCATCCGAAGCATCTGGTTTGTCCCAGGGACAGCACTTCTCACCTTCATAAGGCTTCAGCCCCAGCTGTGTGTCCTGGCTGCATGGTCAGCAGGGCTCCAGGGACATAGGCCATAGCCAGATATCACTTGAGTTGGAGATTAATTTTATCTTCTAACCTTAAGGAGGACAATGAATTAGTGTGGGGTTAGATCAGTGTTTGTTATTTCCTCTGTCTCTAGGATGAGATGTTTTGGCTCGCATGCAGTGCCTGAGCTGTCCTGCAGCTTGGACTGATGACTTGGGTGCTGTTGGACAGTCCGAACTCACACTGCCTACGGGGTGTCACCTGCCCTCAGAGCAGCTCTTTCTCAGGCACAATGGTTACATGATGTTACCACACAGGCACGTGAGATGGATGGAGCAGGGTGTGGCACCTCCTCTGAAGCACAGGACTGACCCAGTAGATCTGCTTGAAAAATCTGCAGGGGGGATGGTCAGAGGTGCCTGACAGGGACACCTCTCTAGTGTGGAACTAGAGGGTAGAAAGAAGTCAACCATCTTGGGGTCATCTTGGACCCCAGTGATGTTGTGTCCCACAGTGGAGCAATGGGATGCCATGGTGACCTCTTGTCTCCTACCTCCAGCCTATTCAAAGGAATCTTGTTCCTCCTCTGCTCTCTCTGAAGGGGCGGTGTGACCGCTGATCCACTTGGTTTGGCAGCTTGGTTGTGCTGCGTAGGCTCAAAGATCCTTGTCCTGATGCAAGGGTCACTTGCGAGTTTAGAACTTTTTTTGGTTTGGTTTTTTTTTGTTTGTTTGGTTGGTTGGTTTTTTTCCTTCTCACCGAGTTTCAGTTGTCCTTGTTTTTGTAAGAATACGAAACTGAGCTCTTGATACTCAGGTTGCCATGAGGTGCGAGATGGCCAAATGCACACCCTCACAGCATCACATCTTCGCCCCTTGCCCTGAGGGGTTTGCCCACAGTAGACAGTGCTGCTCATCTCCATCTTATTTTTCTCCTGAAAAATAAGAGTATGCCTTCCCCTTGCCTCCAAATATGAACATGGGTCATCCTGAGTGAGGTCTTCAGGAAGAGAGGAGGGAAATTCTGAAGGAGGTCATGGCCCATGTGGTGTAGGATCAGAACTATGAGGTGACTGGTTATAGGTCCCCTCTCCCCAGCAAGGCCTTGGAGGTGCCTCCATTGCCCTCAGCACTTTGAGGCCATCTTTGATTGTTCTCAGCCTTTTATTTCACTTTTTATTAACATTTTACATATTAAAATTTGTGTAGGCAGCCAGAAGAGAGCAGCATCTACACAATACTTGATGCAATGGAGAGGACTAGGAATCAGTGGCTCAGTTCTTTGGGACCTGAACTGGGAGGCTGTTGGGGTGGTAAAGTGTCCTTTCTTTACACTACATTTTAAAGGTACTTACAATTTCTTTCTGTGTGTCCGCAATAAAATGCAACCTATGTCCAATACTGACTTGTGGTCTCAGCTGATAGTTTCAAAAAATTAAATATGACCAGGGTTACCTTGGAGTTTTTGCTGAGCTGCTCACATTTGCTTCTAAAGCTTCTTCCCTCTTCTCAGCCAACCCAAACCTCTTAGTTCCCATACCTAGGTACAGTGATGCCAAAGTAAGAAAGTATTTTCAAAATAACAACTAGTCAATAGGGATTTTTCAGCTGCCCTTGTATAAAATTCCTCCAGTATTTTTATTCACAAAAGGTTTGTGAATAAAAAGTTTGCTCTGGGAAGCAAACCTGCTAAAGTTGCCTCTGTTTATTCCTCCCAAAGTGAAATTATCCATGTCCTCTTGTCCCCCGTGAGATCCTGGAGGAAACTCTCTGCACACACACATTGACACATCTTTGGGGCATTCCACACAAGCCAGTGAAATTGCACCAGAAATATGAATTTAGCCCACACAGTGTGTGCACGCTGTCCTGTCCATACAGGATATACACAGACGCACCCTGGCAAGCCCTCCCATTTAAATTTCAGAATAAGCCATTCAAGACAGTATGATTCCCTTCATGACTGTGTTCTGTACACTTTTCTCAAAAACAAAAGGATATTCTGTGAACTGTACCACATTGGAAAAATATTTGACATGGGTTTAGTTGTTTTGAATATTGAGGTTTTTGAAATCTCAGTAATTGTCATGATTGCCGTGTGTAATAGAAATTAGAAGGAAGCCTGTGTTTTGGCTTTGAAGCTACCTACTTCTAAGAGTACATTTTACTAAGTTTTCTTTTTAAGGTGCTTCTTCATGCCCCAGCTAAACTTCCCCCAGATTACGTGTTAGCTATCATAGCTGTTCTATAGTTAGATTTTAATCAGCCTCCGTACACAGTAATGTTAAACACTGAAAGAGCTACTAATTAATCGCCTTTCTGTATGTAACAGAGAGATAAATATCCATCCCGGAGGAATTGTAATTTCATGGTCTCTAATGATGGTTAGATTACATTATCTGGATCACTTAGGCTGTGGGTGTCATAAAAAATGCTCAAAGTCATTTATATTCAGTTTAATTTTTTTTTTTAACTTTGTAAGCCTGAGAAAATAATGCGGTGTTAGCAAGTCTGTTTCATATTTTAGTTAAATATACCTTTGTTGCACTGACTGAATGGATTCAGATGACAGTGACAAACTCAGTTCTTTTCTATTTAACATGCACCTTCTGCAATCAAATTAACAATGTACAAATCTTCATCAGGCTGCTGCAGAAGCGTCTGAATTCCTCAGCGTTGTTGAGCTTTGGGGAAAGGTTTCCTTTTTGGATGTCCATTTGCAATGAGTGTTTTCTGCTAATTCTTGTGTGTTCTGTAACATCTCAGTTGTCTGTCTTGAACCAAGAATTAACTGGATTTCTGGGCTGTATCAGGCTGTGGCTCAAATAAAATAATACAATCCAAAAGCAGCGTGAACCTCTCACTTTCTCCTCCCCACTTCTGACTGATTGGAGTCCATGCATGACTTGGGCTCCTGCACATCTGCATCCACATCACACTTAAATTTGGTAGCCACAAGAATATTAAAAAAAAATCCTACTCCATGTGTACATTGTAATAGCTAATAGTTGCATATTTTGAAATTCTGCTCATTCATATTTAAAAGGCTGAGTCTTCTTTGAACTGCTGTGTTGGAGGGGGAAGTTAATTGTTTCTGAATGAGGATGATACTCCCTTTCCATATCAATTATGCGTACTGCTCCGAATTATCAATAATGCTCACTCCCAAACTCCGCCGGCTGCGGTTCCGCACCAGGCGCGTGTGCTCACACAAAGTTGCCTGGACTCCAGGGCTGCAGCCCCTTCCTGCGTCCGCTGGGAGCCAGACGTGGGAGGGAACCCCAGAGGAGCAAGGTGAGATAAAGAAATGCGGTATTTCCAAGAGAGAGTTTGTCACCTGTTAGCTAAAATTGCTTCTGAAGTTTTGCTGGCAACTGTTTTACATGTCTGACTTGGTGACGAAGGAACTGTGCTATCTTAATAGAGAACTCCAGAACTTCAGAAGGGTTTCTCCTTGTTTGAATGCACAGCACAATGAATTTGTACCCACAGAGCATTCACCACTTACATTTCAAAACCTACAGCACACTAAACGTGAAACTTTTGTTCAAATTTCAAGGATTTTGATAGCCCAAGTGAATAGACACTGCCTATTGATTTTTCCCTTACAATGACTCTTGGATAACCTATTTTCTCATTTATTTTTAACGACAGCTCATGAGATTTTACAGCAATTCTGCCCAACCTCCTAATATCAAAATCCCTCCTTGACCCTGAAAATTGTAATTCTGCTATAGATCACAGCTGCTGAATATTACCTTTTACTAAGCTGGTTAAATAAAATATGTCCAAATCACTAGATCCCACAGGCCATGACTGCAATTCTAATTATACAGGGTCTGTATTTCTGCTCTACAGTACAGAAAAGCACAGCTTTCTCTGAGTCCACACCAAAGTGTGGGAATCCAGAATATTGGTTCTAGTTTTGAATTTGAAAAAAAAAGAAAAGTTACACTGCTCTTCAATGATTTTCCTGTAAAACTTTTACAAGGGAACCAAACCCTTTTGATGTGTTCCATACAATAAAATGCTGTGTAAGTCTGGAGGACAGAAGCATGTGGCGAGAATTTTCTTGTGTCTGGGGGATGGGTGTATTTGATGTGTACCCATTTCAAAATCAAAAAAAAAAAGTCTCGCACTACCCTTAGGCTGCATATTCTGCACAATGGCTCAGGAAACCAGTGTAAGGAAACTAATTCTGGCCATTAAACATATCCTTTCCCCTCCCACTGCTTATTCAAAGAGTGATCACATGCTCCCTGCTGCAAGTTACACCTTTATAGAATTTAGATATGGAAGAAAGCTGTTAGATTAGCCGTTCCACCTACTGATGTGGGATTGTTCCCTGGAGAACCTTATTCATTAGTGCATCACTCCCTAACCTTGTGGGCGCACTGTGCCAAGAACATCTTGGTTTTGTTCTGCTTTTTCCTCTTGTCCTTTCCTCCTGGTGCTGAGGGCTGAGGGAGCAGTTTGGTGAGGAGCGTGGTGGAGAAGGTGGGATTCTTGTTTCACAGTCAGGATGGTGGTTTGGATGCTTGAGTGTGTACATACTTTTGTGGATGATTAGTTTGTATACTTTTTTAATTAGTATCCAAGTGCAGAGGACCAGATGGAGAGTGATCTTACTCAACCTAATTCACTGTAAGTTCTTCTGGAGCCCAGTGATCTTCTACAAATTACCTTCATGGCTTGCCCTGAGTCTGCAGTGTCCTCAGATGTAGCTTCCATTTTACTTTCTGCTTTCACTCTTCTGTGAGCAGATAGAGCCAAACTTTTAATTGCTTCTCTGCCAGGGAAGGCAGCTTGGCATTTTAGTGCTTTTCCAGGACAGAAAGTTTTTATTTCAGTTGTTCTTTGGTCTGATCCAATAAAACTCTGAGCTTTCAGGGCAGCTGTGGGTGCTTGGCATGTCTCACAATAGTGCCTGGTATCAGGGCACTGTGAGCTGGGTTTCCTACTGCAAATTTTTCCTCTCAGAGCTTCCCTTGTACCTTTTGTCCTGGTAACTTTTCTTAGCAATTCCCCTATGCAGAAGCCCTGTGAGGACCTCAGCACCAGCCCCTTCTCTGGGGTCAGCCACACATGATTTAATAACCCAGTTCAAATCCACTTTGAAGCACCTTCAGTCTGTCACTTACAGGGGAGTTTATTTGTTCCTGCCCTGTGGGAGCTGCCACCTCTCCCACTTTCTGGGCCCCTGTGAGTATTAACTCTGCACCACACTGCAGCTGTGCCTTTCCTCCTTGGGCCACCCACACCTGCACTAGCCCCTCCAGGCACAGGCCTCTGCAAGGTTTCCAGAGGTGAAACCCAGATCCAAAGAGGTCTGCGCACAGTCAGACATCTGCTGACCCCACCAAGGACCATCATGAGACCAGCAGAGCCAGACTAGGGACAGGGAGCCATCACCACACAGGATATGCTGCATCCTTTGGACATGCACTCCTGCTTTGTCTGAGGACCTGGTCCTTGGACCTTCCCTTCAGTTGATGGAGACTGGAAAAACTGTGGGAAAGGGAGGGGAGCAAAGGCTGCCATTCTGCTGTTTCAAAGTTCTGGTTTCCACACTCAGACTATAATAAATGGCTGCTGAGTTACTTGACACGGAGCTACAGTCTGTAGGGTGAATTTTCAGAGCAACGCACAGGAAATTATATGCACAATTACTGTTGTTAACAGAGCCTGGGCATGTAACTCCCTGCACAGCAGGCTGGAAATCTTCCCCATGCATGTTTAATGGGGTTCGGGTTGCTACATTCCTGGGGCTGTGTCCCTTTTCTAATGCCTACTGTCCTGAATGAAACAAAGGAAGTACTGAATGTAAAAGAGGTTTTATTTCGCTGTTAAAAATAATATTCTCTTGATCTGCAGTTTTCCTCTAATGCCAAAGCACTTCTTGCCTCACTCAGTGATCCCTTAACCTTTCTGTTCTGTGAGGGAAAAAAATTTATTTATTTATTTATTTATTTATTTATTTATTTGTGTATTTTTCTTCTTCTAAATGTGTTCCACACAATGTGCTCCTCGATGTTCATACAAATGAGTATATATGTTCGTGCAGGCAGCACAGTTATTCTAGAGATGGATGCCGTTGAAATAAGAGTAGGTCAAAACACAGAAAATATCTGTCTAAAATCTAATGTGTAAATGTTCCTGAGTAAATAAAACATTTGCACATCTTCATAGAAAATTCAATTTTATATGCCATTTCACTAATCAGGCATGTATTTCAAATGCCTCTCTGCTCAGGAGGTTATTAATGTGGTATTTAAATTTCAGCACATTGTAAACTAGGAGGAGTCTGTAAATTTGGGACTGTCTTTTGCTTCCATGATGTTTATTAAGCTTTATGTGCCATAATTGTTTTCCTTTTCCAGACAAATGTTATCATCTTCTGCACCTAAATCAACTCAAATGAACTTCAATTAACTTCAATAAAAATTAAATTACTCCTCTAAACTAACAGTTTTGCAGCTACAAGGAGCTTATATTTGCAGCTGTGTCATCTCATTGACTGAAATATTCTTCTACCACGCTGGGCTCGACTCTCCAGCTTTCTGCAAGGTCTGAGGGCAGAAAGTTGCTGTAAAGAGAGACTAGAAATGCCAAAGTAAAAACACACGTTAAAAAAAATATATATATGTAAAATATACATCAGATATATCTTCAAGTTTCTGAAAGGTTTCAGTCATTCTAAAATTGCACATGATTGCTTTTAGACTCCCCAAAATGCTTTCATCTAAGAGCAGAAAAAAGATGTAATTTTAAAAGCATTGTTGGGGCATGTCTAATAGAGTTGTCTAACTCTCTCTGTCTTGATACATGCAACATGGTTGATTGTATTCTCCTTAGCACAGATCTTGAAACTGTAAATAAATTTTTGAAGTAAATAGTCATGATAATTGCTTAATGAAGTATCACACACAGCAGTTTTGAACACAAAAAAAAATGTTCAAAACTACTGTGTGGTGTCTCTCTTTACTGGAAACGGGCTTTTACTTTCAAAGTTCTGTTTTATTTGGAGAGAAGCAATCCCATCGAAAATGATACCACTACTAATAAGGAACATATTATCTTTCATGTGGCTATTTTTTTTCATGTTTAAGGTTTCTTTGTTATTATCTCAGTAGCAAGACTCTCCACAGTCTTAGGCAGAAAATCAAAATATGCCTTAAAGCAATAATCTTTTAATAGGTATCAAATGTCTTTCAATGAGATAAAAGAATTCTCCAGCATGTTTATACACACATACCCCCACACACACACTTACTTCACTTATTTTACACCTTTTCAACAATATTTTTGGGAATTTTTTTTTTAACCAAGACTAAACCCTTCTAACAAATCTTAGATAACTGAATTTCTAAATTATACTAAGTATTTCGTTAAATTGTTTTCTCCAGTTGCTGGGCCTCCTTGTCCTGAGGGCTTTGGGAGGTGGGACCATCTCCCGTGGCCTCAGGTGTTTCCATTGGCCAAAACAGGGCTGTTACTCCAAACTTAAGAATTAGGTCAACTTGAAGAATTAGGTCTTTTTGCACTGACTTTTCAGGAGTGCAGGATTCACACAGCCAAAATCAGGGGAGATGCTGGGAGCCTGCACAGCTCTGCTAATGGACACAAAGGGTCACTAGGCCTCATCACCCAGGCCCAGACTTGTCCCACACAACTTTAGTCCTTATCCCAGGAAATACAGCTGGAAGGTTAGTGAGCTGAGGTGTCTTCTCAAGGCAGCAAGGATACACGGGCAAGATTCCCAAAATTAGACTGGGGAAATGCCCTGACAGTCTCCTGCCAAGGAGAACAGGGATGACCAGCAGGGTTAATCCACAGGGGGAAGCGGAGGAGGTCTGGATGCCACTGATGAGAGGCACAGGTTCCTTTGCTAACCAGGGGAAAGAATACTGGATACTCTTATCTCTCATCCAACCTTAGAGTTTGACTTAATCTGTTGAGAGAAGAACAATGTTTAGGTTTATATTTGTACTTATATCTGTCTGTGTCTGAGGTAGAATTGCAATGCAGACTCCTTGGTCCTGCTGCTTCCCTGTGACTGTGGCGTGTGGAGGGCTCATGCTTTGTGCTCAGCCTCTCCTCCTCGACGTGAGAACCTTGAGTATTTTCACCCAACAGAAAGTAAGTGTGAAAGAGAGGAGGTGCTGCACTGCAGAGTGCAGGGGTTCTGTATTCTCCAGTAACTTAAATGGGGCCTTGACTGAACTGGGGAAAAGTTGGCGTTTTTGTAAAATGATGCCTCTTGCACCTCAGCTTCAGTGACAGCAAGCTGCACGTTGCCTACATGCCACAGGTTAAGTTGTCAAAGTTGTTCTCTTCCCTAATGCTTCTTATGACAAATATTCCTAATTGCTTCTTCCTTTCATACTTCTCCGTGCCTCCTGGCTGAGGCACCCGTCTGTAGCCTTTATGGTTTGCCTTTCAAAGCTTGGCCTCAGTTGTGTCTATCCGTGTTTTCTGTTTCTTTTTAGCTTGAGCACCCCCTCCCTGTCTCCCCATCCCTCAGTGCCTGCGGAGCAACACGCGGGCACCTGCCAGCTGCTGCAGAGACCGAGCTCTTCCCACCTTTCCCGACAGCTGAGCGGAATGTTGTCCCGTGCTGTCTACACCTCGTGCATAAAGATACACGACTTCCCTCTCTCTGAATAACACAAAGCACGCCTGCCACATTGAATCGGAAAATAGAAATGCCGTCACCAGCTACTGAGGGAAAAACAGAGGGAAAGGAGCAAAAAAAAGGAAACCAAACATAGTTTGTCTCTTTTATGGAGGTGGGTCCAAATTTTATACCTCCTGAGCCAGACCTCCCTAACGTGTATGGTGGTGCTAATTTGATTGCGAACTCATGATTACTTATTTAAGAAATCTACATACCAGTGTTGCAAGAAGGAGACTTTGAAAGCCTTTTAAGTATCTTTCTCATTAATTTACTTAATCTTCTGATCTTGCCTTCTTTTAATTTGTTTATTTTTAAAAGAAAGACAAAAGTGAGCTGGAAAGGTTTGTTACTAAAAGAGACGTTTTTAAGACTGTATGGGATACAAAGTAATTAAGAGAATATAAATATAGGTGCAAACAGTACACAAACACATGGATTTAGAGTGCTGGGTGAGCTTCCTCCACTGGCTTTAAAGGGAAGCCGTGGACAGGGTAGCAGAGTACAGGCAGCAGACCTCTGCCTCAGCCGAAGTAAGACTTTGCTTTCTAATGTTTATTGTCATTTTTCAATATTTTTAAATGCTACAAGACATGAAAATAAAAGGTTTTTTGTAGCATAGAAGGTGAAACCTAATTCCATATCTGATGAGAAGTTCAAAATTTTCACATTATTTTTCATTCTGAGCAGTTTTAAGGCCATTCTCAAAAGTGCCCTGACATTTCAGATTCCTGCACTTCAAGGTGCTCTGCTTGGGATGTGCAAGGAGATTTCGTTTTCAAAAAGTAAGTTGCTCAGCCATCTCTGCAAAGCAGGTCCCTCCACTGTGCTCAACACCCAAAAATAAACCACCAGAGGCAACCAAATCCATTCTTTTCTTGTAAAGATTTTACTCAGCTAACTGGGACAGGGCAGGCCTGAATTTTGGATGAAAGAAAACTTAGATGAGCAGGGAAGTTGTTCCCCGAGGAATATATCCTCAGTGATACTATGAGCCAGCAACCCCCGTAGCTTTCAGCATCTCTCATGATCAGACTGGATGTCTTTTGCCTGAGGCTGAAAATCTCTTCCTCTCTAAAACCAAAGAGATGTTGGCTGTGAGTTATGATTAGTAATAGAGTCCATTTGTGGTGAGGTGGGGGGGAAGGGGAGATGACGGACCCAGAATCATAAGACTTTGTGTGCTCGACTGATTTCCAAACAACCACAGATGACCGCCCTGGTCTGGGTAGTTTATTGATTGAGGATAAAAACAAGGAGAGAGCACAGGCAGAACAAACAAACAAATTACATATAAGTAGTTTGCACTCTTTATAAGTGGTATAATTGAAATATACCATGTTGAAGGATAAACTCAGGGAGTTACACTGACTAAAAGGCCTCCTGGAAGAAAGATCTAAATTGCTGGGTTGTAAGGAAAACAACCCCAAGCAGCACACTGGCAAAACAAAGTGGGAAGATATCCAAGTGCCTGCTCAGAGCATCAGCACCCAACTCCTTTCACCCACTGAGGAAGAGGATGGCAGCAGGGTGGTGCTAACAAGGGTGTCAGATACTCCTCCGAGATCAACACTCACCAGAGTGTCTGGGTAAGCTGCTGAATGAAAATGTTCCAAATTTGGAGGCCCTGAGAGGGGGTAAGTTGTGTTTGGCCAGGCTCTAATTGCATCCTTGCATTACTATGCAATTAATTGCTGCCGTGGTCTGCTTGAGAGGAGGAAGTGTGCCAGCTCCATTCCTGGGCAGCCCTGGAGGCTGGAGGAGCTCATGGCTCTCGCTCCAGGGGGTGACCTACTCGGATGGCTCTGCAGCTCTTCTGCCAGCCCTGCTGGCAATACCAGTCTTCCCAGGATGATGTGCTTTCCTCCTGCAGTGTGGCTCTCTTAGCAGGCATTAAAAGTTTCAGAAATTGCACAGAAAATGTGGGGCAGGGAGAACGCATAGATTTTTACTGATTTCATGTATCTTAGGAAAGATATGACTGCAGAAAAAATGCGAGCACAGTTTTCCATTGCATTTTGTATTACCCTTTTTAGTGCATACCTCAAAAGGAGGCAGTGTCTTGCAGAAAATACAAATAATTCCCCTACAGAGGGGAAAAGAAGAATAATTTTGCCTTTGCTTTACAGATCACTATAGGTCTGATGTCAAGGATAGCATAGAAAAATAGCACAAATTCCTGACTGCAAGGAAAAGAGGTGTTTAACCCCCAAATTGGGATGTGCTCCTCATTTCTAACATAAAATCCCTTGCCTGTAGGAAAGAGATGAGAAGGATGAGCACAGATTTATAACTCCCAATGTCTGATTCCCAGTGTTGGTCTCAGTGATCAAATGGTATCCTGGAGGTTGGGGCACAAAGAGTGGGTGCAGAAGAAGGAGGCAGAAGAGAAGCTCCCCATGAACCCCAATATTGAATAGTCAGTTCTTTGTTTGCCTGGTTTAACTCTGGCAGCAGCACCAGGGATTTTTTCCTGAGTCTTCCCGAGGTTTCAGGTGTAGGTTGGTTCCTGGATTCTTGCAGGAGATTCCTTTTATTCCTGGCCATCCTCCCAGTCTCCTGGGGAGCAGCTGCAGTGCACGACAGTTTTTCCAAAGCCTGTGAGTGGCAGACAGCCCTTGGCCAGCCCAGAGGAGCAAGCAGCCTCTGCCAGAGCACATCTGGGTAAAAACTACGAGGGTAAATCTGGTTTATATGTCTGTGCTTCATCTGGAAACCCCACCAAGGGCAAAAGGAGCTCAAGGTTCCTGCACCTTGGAACCTGGGCACCTGTCAGCTGGTGCCACCTTGTGCTGCAGGCAAGTGGTCTATGAATCACAGAATCATGGAGTCATTTAGGTTGGAAAAGACCTTTAAGATCATTGAGTCCAACCATAAAGAACACGTGTGGCCTGATTCCACTTGTTCGTTTCTTCTGTTTAGCAGAACCCACTTTGGGTTTATGAGCAGTAAGGAGGTACAGGAGGAAGACAAACAGATGGGTGGGGGACATGTCAGGTTCTGCCTTTGTGGGTTTCAATATTTATTTTGTTTTAAATATAGACATTTGCATAAACATAATGCTATGCTCAAAAAACCAACTGTGTAGTGTCACCTTGGTGTATATGACTAGACACACAAAAAAACAAGGTTCCCTGGTTACACTGGGTGGGACCAGCTGGCGCTCAATCCTCTCATGTGAACCTAAAAATACTCATAGGTCAGGGCTATGAAAGAAAAGAATCTTTTTCCCAGTCAAGCTTTCTGTCAAGAAGTAGAGGAAAAGGTTTTTTTATCCTAGTGGTTGAATTATTGCACAAAGTCCCCACAGTGAGGGATTTTCAGGATTGTTCCAGGCTGAGGCACCAAGAGGATCCAGTTCAGTCCTTTGGGAAGATGCTGGCAGCAGTGGGCTTTTAGTAGGGATTTATGTCACCTGGAACAAGTAAACTAAGTCCTGCAAGTTGAGCATCTTAGCCAGTTGTCACCTACAGTCTACCTGAAAACTGAAGTTCTTGCTACAGCTTGGCAAAGTTATCTCTAGTGTGAAATGATGAGGAAAACTGTCTCTGATCTATTTTAACCATTTTCTTTGAGGACCCTTTTGTTAGCTGTTTTTCCTGTTGCATTTTCACCCAGCTGCAGAAATGAGCCAGGCACATGTTTAAGTTATATCCATTTGTCCATTTTATAATATCTTAGTCCCCCATGCAGATGATGAACAGCCTGGGCTAGCCTGCTGTTCTGCATCATCACCCCTTTTGGAGCACAACCTGTGCAAAGGATATGAGGTGGGGTGGAGTCAGTTTTGCCAGGGAAATGTTTATCTTAGGGTTTGCTTTATGGAAAAGAAAGGAGGAGAATGAGAAGGGACTGGACGTTCTCCCCACCCTTCCCCACCCCACCCGCTGCTGGTGGGCTTTGTACCTCCTTCTACGCCACATGTGACTCAGCTCCAGCAAACTCCAGAAACTGGAGACCTTTGACCAACGGGATTCTTTCTCTTTTGTACCTTCTCCAGAAGACATACACACATCCCCTCCTGTGACTGTCTCCAGAAGGGCTGAGCTGGGCACCTCTCCAGAGGCAAGGCCAAGTTACGTTTGGGACGGAAGGCAATAAAGGCTAAATAGTGTTTACCTTATGTTTCTCATTCACAGCCTGCCTTAAATCATTTGTAACAGGGCTGGGGGGGAGAGGGGGACGATATTGGAATTGTGTGCAGTCCGAATGCCAAGAAGTGCTTTCGCCTTCCCCGGAGATGAGCTCTGTGGAGCCTTGCAGGGTGTGATCTCTTATTTGGTAATGTGAACACAAGGAGCAGAAGCACAAGCAACCAGCACAGCAATAGGATTAGATCAGAGGATTTGGACTTTGCTGTGCTCCCACACCCAAGTCAGACACAAAAATACGCGAGCATACATTTGCAGATGTGCATGTGCGTGTGCTCATAAAGACTGTTTTGGCTGAAAAAAAGGGGAAGAAATTACTGTTTCTATCAAATAATACACTTTTCAGGAAAGCTGCAGTTTGCTGTGAGCACCAGGGCCACCAGATCAAACTTTCTGTGGGAGTCTGTGTGAGGCCTCCACTTTGGACTCTCTTTTATTGCAGTGGTGAAAGGAAAGTAGGTGCCCCACTCGCAAGCAGGGCATCAAAGTACACCACTTGCATAAGGAGTTGTTCAAAAATAACCCACAGGCTAAGATTCAAACTATTACTTCGCACAACTAGATTTGCCCACTTTGCCTTGACTGTCTTCAGTACGTGTGTGTCCATGACTGTATCATGCAGAATAAACAGGTGCCACCTTCTCTGCCACAGTTTTAAACCAATTCGTTTAAATATTAATGCATAAATCCCAGAAAGAGATGGCAAATTTAGCATGAAAAGCAAAATGGAATCACCTTCAGAAACATGCCATTTTGACCATTTAGGAGTCTGCATGGGTATTGATTTGAGGCGAATATTCTAAAGTTTGCATTACCCTTTGAAAAGTGCTAATGTAGTTCTTGTCACTTTAAATTAACTTTAGATGAGAGGGACTGACAGAAACATGAAGATGTGTGAACTATATTTGACTGATACTCTGTCAAATATTGCATGGGGTTATGATCCACAACTTTTCCCATCTGCTGCTCAAACCTGAATCCTTGAATGCACAATGGATTAATTACCATATTTTGTTCTGATTTCGCTTAGTAGTATAAAAGACTGTGAATGTTAAATGTACCCTTACCTGCCTTCTTTTTCTAAGGGTAAGGTATAGAGGAGGGGAGGCAGGGTGTTCTTTAGCGATTTTTTACACCCACATAGAATGATTCCTAAGCGCACCTCTTCTCAAATAATGAGATTCCCAGAAGTTAACCAGAGTAACACAGCACTCAGAATTTCATTCACTCCTTTCCTTGCGAGACTTTCTTCCCCCTCAGTAATAAAAGCAGCGAGTGCTGATGTAGCACATTCCATCCGCTGCGCTTTACAAGCAGCAGTGTAATTACACCCGCTCTGCCATTTGGTATCCTCGCAGAAGGATACGGCGTGGAGCACTGGAGGTCAGCACTTTCGACTGATGTTGTGTTTCCTAGAAGGCCTGACATTGATTCCCCAGCACCACCTGCGCATCCCAGATACTCAGAGTGACGCTCAGTAGCCAGCCTGCCCCTTTCTGCAGCTGGACACCCAGAAAGCTGGATGTCTTAAATTAAAGGCCGCTTTGAAAACAGGGGCAGTATTAACTTGCCAAAAATCCCCCAGTGTTTCAGCAAAAAACTTCAGGCTTTAGTAAAAATTCCTTTTTCTCCTAACATCCTCCTTTCCTACCAGTACTATTTAGATGAGTTATCTCGACTTTCAGCTGAAGGAATTAATGTCAACTTTTGTTGATGTACTGAATAAGTAATCTCTGGTAACAGCTAGTTCCCTCATTTTACGGAGTCCTTAACACATGTATCTCTTGAGTACTTTTTCTTTAAGAGGGCACTATGCATTGCAGTGAAATCCTGGGTTGTATTCTGGCACTGCAGTGCTTAACAGATAGGAAACATTTCTATGTGTGTTGGGTTGACTTAACATTCCTGTGTCAGTGAGAGAGTGTGGTTATCCAGAAATAAGCAAACTCAACAATGGTGTGAAAGGCATATTGAACATATGAGGTCTGAGAAACTTGTAAAATGGAGAAACAAACTGATTTTTTACTACAGTGAAGTCCCTTCTGGAAGAACTTAATAATATTACACTTGGGAGTAATTGTGAACCCAGTCCTGTCTTTTATATGTTTTGCCAGGTTTTGAAGATATAAGAATAACATTGCCTTTCTCCAGTACTATATTGTACTTGATATTACATAGATTCCTCAGACATATCCATAGCCAATCCCCTGTACCTTTTTATTTTCCAATACTTTTTAAATGTAATTTTTCTTTCTTCATTCCTTTTCTTATGAAATCTCCAAGCCTTGATTTGGGTACTCTATGCTCCAAGTTGCTTTCCACGATTAACAAAGGTGGGGCTCAGCAAGGGAAGGTTCTACATAGGAAATATTTCTGTTTTGTTTGGGAGACGTCCTGCTATGAAGGTACACGCTTGTCCTTCATATCCAGTTAGTTTTAATCCTGAGGGGTGAAGAGGATGAGATTATGTGAACGCAAGGAGGAGAACAAAAAAACGGACTTGAGATACTCTTGGAATATATTAACAAGTTCTCACTCTTTGGCTGAAAGTTAATCCTCAGACCAAGTTGTCATGGGTTGACATCCCTTCCTGCTCTTCAGGTTTTTCTTCCTTTTGGCTCTGTTTCCTGGAGGAAGTGGTTTGCTGTCTTTCTGCAGCT